>JAZHYW010069310.1:0-20721 GCA_037355805.1 Ixodes ricinus
GAGCAGCAGCGCCGCCGCTCTGGCTGGACGTGAGAGAGTTGATTTGGTGTATACGCAAGTTCGTCTGCTTTTTTTTTACAGGGTGCTCTGGTGACGTCAGAAAACGCCGAGCTCTGATTGGCTCTGATAGGAAGGATAGTGGGTAGACCTCGAGGCGGCTTGCTTCGAGGTCTACCCACTATCCTTCCAATCAAGCCAATCAGAGATCGGCGTCGTTCTGACGTCACCAGAGCCCCTGTAAAAGAAGCAGATGAACTTGCGCTCCGCATTGCCCCATAGCAAAAAAGAGAGAAGACAAAAAAGAAAGAGGTCGCAACGTTGTTTAATTTTGGAGCAGTTGATTGTCATCGTGGGAGCAGACGGGGCACTGACCCCAGACTGAAATATGGGAACAGTACGTTTCGCCTTCTTTATTCTCAATATTCGGTATTTGTTTCCCGCCATTTCATAGGCCGGTGATAGAGATCCCAACGAAGTCGCCGTTGAGCGAGGTTCAAGCCTGGACCTTCTTCCGAGACGTCGTTCTAGGAATCGAATACCGTGAGTATGATACGCTCACCTTTGTTCCATGCAGCTATCGGAGAACGCTAGTTTTAGAACATCGATAGCTACGAAATATGTGAATGGACTCCACTTTGGAAGAACCCTACTTCACGCAGATGTATAGAAAATCGATTCATATGGTGCTCTGTGATGCCTTATAAAGCTAACAGTCTCTGTCTCCACCGCACTCGTCGAGCGCGTTCGAATGCGAAAGCCAAACGCCAGACGCCTGCGTTTTGCGTTTTAACGCGCTCGACGAGTGCATTGGAGACAGAGGCTGCTAGCTTTAGGTCTACCAATCGTTCAAACCATGAGCTCGGCGTTCTAACGTCCCCGCGCTCTTGTCCCCTCCTACCCTCAGTATCTCGGCGCATAGGAACAGCGCTGATGCAACGCCGACGTGATTGTAACTCAGCACTGATGCAACGCTGTATCAACGCTGTACCACCATTATGAGGCGAAATCAGCAATGCATTAACTAAGTCAGCGATCTTTCCAGCGCTGACTAATACGCTGAGGTAGCTCCGTGTCGAATGTGGGAATAGACATCAATCATAGCCTCCTATATACTGACAAAGCCTGGCAGATCGCCACGAGAAGCGGCCGCCGAAATGGAAAAGGTGGAGCGGCAGACAACGGATGAGAGGAGAGCCACGTGACTGGCGCCCCGCTGCGGCGAGACGCCGAAACACACTTCTCCCGAGGGAACAAGTGTGTTTCGGGGCCCTGCCGCTGCAAAAGCTGTGCGCTGACGTCCAGATTCCGCGAGAAATGGCTCTTTGATGCTCTTAGCTATTAGATCCTCGCGCTCCAAATCTGCGACCGGGTACTCTATGGCTCCGTCGTCGAATTGCCTGGCTTTGTTAGTACAGGAGAGGTTATGCCTTAATCCTTCCGACTAGAGCCCGGTGCTCTGACACCAGCGCACGCTTTCATCTCCTCCTCCTCTCCCTTTGTTTCTCTCCGTATAGCAGATGCCCGCGTCGCTTTCCAGCCGTCTTCATGGCCGTCCTCACCGCGGTATCGATTCTAACTTCGAGTGGGACTATTTTTAATAATAACCCAAGACGCGTTCGTGCGAACGCACTGATCGATGCGTTCAGGAACAATGCAGGGTCGTGTCCTAGAATGGTTCCTCATTCCATATGATCATTCATATTAGCTGGTATGGATTCTCGCGCGCGTAGCGGAGCGAAGTATTCTAGCCGCCAAAGGAATCGATCATCGATCCCGAACATAAGATGAATAATGTGCATGATGGTCTCCTGAGCGAAAACAAGCGTGCGTACTCGCTCCTTAAAAATACGCAAAAAACATATTTTTTTTATTTGTTTTTTTTTATTGTCAGAAGTTGGCATGGGGTTTCGCTCGTGAGCATGCATTACTGTCAGTTCTATAATGCGCCTCCGAGAGATTGAGGGAGAGTAGGAGACGAGATTGCGCGGGGACATCAGTATATACCGAGCTCATGGTTGGATTGATTAATGGGTGGACCTAAGGCTAGCTACTTTTGTCTCCACTGCACTCGTCGAGAGCGTCCGAATGTGCAAACGAAATGCCAGACGCCGACGTTCCGCGTTCTATAACGCGATCGACGAGTGCAGCGGATACAAAGGCAGCTAGCTTTGGATCTACCTAGGGTGCCTACACGTGCGCTTTGCTGCGTGCCATGACATGTGGCCATTTTGTTGCGAACGTTTCTTCTTGTTTTTCTTCTGAAGCGCGTGGAAGAGCGTGTGCCTGCACGCGCTCGTGGCACTGACTGTGCTACGGCGCCATTTTGTTTTCAACGATTTCTTTGTAATTTCTCTGTGAGCGCGTGCTGCGGGCATCGGGTATTACAAAGGGTGGCATTACCCTAAGCAGAAGGACATTGGGGCACCCTTGGCCCACAGCCGTATATGTAGAGAGTTTGGCCATTCGTTGGGAAGTATAGGAGACAAATGAGGACGCGCCATTGGCCGAAAGCGGGCTGGGCGTGCCCCAGGGCGTCTTCACAAATTCGAATGTGGCCAACCAGAAGCCGGAAATAATACCCTGGCGGTGGTCGCGAGAAACAAACCTAATAAGTGCTTCGGAGTAACTCTCGGTGACTGAAAATATAATGCAAGTGATGTCTGAATCACGGTCATCCAAAATCATGGTGGAACAGTACGATTAGCGTAACGATCGACATAATCCGTACGCCAACCGCCGACGGCCGGGAATCTGCCGTCCGAGCGGTCACACTCTGTCCGAGCAAAACAGAGTTGAGCGGCGCATTCGTTTCTTACATCTTTCTGCATGATCAGGATCGAAACATCACGTGCACCCTATTTGCAACCACGAAGGGTTACTGCACTTTACACGCTTATTAAAACCATATACCAACATATACCTTTGATCAAAACAGTTTCTCGCTACCACCGTTAGGGGATTCTTATTAGGCTTCTGGTTGGCCAAGAGAGCATGTCAAGCCCTCTTTCCGAGTCTGGTGCACGCTCTGGCTCTGCACGCGCCTGCCATTGACCAAACTCTCTGTATACACGGCTCTGCCTTGGCCTACTTAGGTCTACCCCTAATCATTCCAATCAGAGCTCGGCATTCCGACGTCCCCGTGCGCTCTTTACTCCTCCTCTCCTTCACTTTCTCGGCGCATTGCGCTAAGCGTTCATGGACTCAAATGAACTTCGTGCTGGCACAAATAAGTCGCGTCAGTTTTTGAGTGAACAATAATTCCAGTCAAAAAGCGTACTTTCATCGTTTTAATGAATAGTAGTTCCAGTCAAAAAACGTACGTTCGTCGGTTTTTTTTATTTCTTATTACATTTGATACCGCAGCACCTTGGTTATTATTGACGCACACGATCCTGCACCCACAGCCTGAACGCGGGTGCTAGAAAGTTTGCAGTGCCTCCACTGCGTTCTCTTTCCTCCTTCTTTCAACACCTTTTCCCCAACGCTAGAGAAACCAACGGAGCCAAACTAAACGCATTTTGCCACATATTATCTCTAAATTCAAGATGGCTATCGAGTAAACGGCAAATGAATGTTACGCCAAAACCAACATTCAAATTTTCCCGCGTCACATCTTGTATAACTTGGATGCTGTGCAGGCATTTAGAAAACGCGCTATTTTGCGCATTTCGTTTCGTTCTGCTGGTTTGAGCCTAACCAGCATTAATTTCGCATTATCAAACTTCGTGTAACTCTTGGGGAACAAGTTGTATACTGCTCAAATTCGGGGAGGCACTCTGGTCAGTATTAAGTGATCTCATCTTGAAACTTGGCCTTTGCAGTTCATCACCAGAAAATCATACATCGTGACATCAAGCCGTCAAACCTTTTGTTGGGAGATAAGGGACGAGTGCAGGTAAGGAACGTTGCAACTTATTTCAACCGCACTAATCCATCGGCAGATAACGAAGAGGATTGCATCCTCGTTTATCGAACTCGTTTATTCGTTTTCCACGTTTTCTGTATAATACATGACTCGGTTATTCAGAAAACAATGCGGACATCAAGTCGTCTGCTTCTTTGCAGTGGCTGCGGTGACTTGAGAACGACGCAGAGTTTTGATTGGCTTTGACTGAAGTATAGTTGAGTGAGACCTCAACCAAGCTGCCTCAAGGTCTACCCACTATCCTTCAAGCAGAGCCAATCAGAGCTCGACGTTCTGACGTCACCACAGCCCTTGCAAAAGAAGCAGACGAACTTTCGCTCCGCATAGACCGATCTCACTAAGCGTTCCACGCAAGCGTGACGCCGCCATATAACTGTAGTTCATAAGAGGCATGGCGTCAGTTCACGAGAGAGCTCGTGCTGCCTCGTGCTCTGATCGCGCAGACTCTCAACGGGGCTGTCGTCTCAGCAGGGCTATCGCTCGTGCAGGAAGACCGCAGTTGCCACTAAAGTCACTGGATCCTGGGAAAGTAGCGCCATTGCCTTCCATACCTGCTAGCCGGACACAAACGGATACTAACATACAGACGACCCAAACCTCGCAAGGCGATTGGCTAATCGGTCCAGAGTTGCCATGGGAATCGCCATCTTGGTCCTATTAAATCTTCGAAGCTTCCAGGGGTCGTTCTAAACCAGTCGCGCCAAGATCACCATGGAGCACCATCGTACTGGAAGCGTTCCTCGCCAATATAAGGGTCTTTGACACTTTGTATGCGATCAACTTATGAACCATGGCCCATCTCCATGGATCTCTTACAATTATATTGTTCTTCTGGCGCATTTCAACACAGTAAACTAATTTTCCAGTGCCTCCAAGCACCGACGCAACATCTGGTGGTGGTACGAAGGTGAACGCTAGTTTCGCCGGTGTGTGGTTAGCAAAATCTCGGTATACAAAAAACGACTCCATAAAGCTACCCGTGTCACCAGCGAATCTAGATTGGCTTACCAAGAACGGGGGTCAAGGAGAAATTGCTCATTTCACGGACCAAGATGGCGACCACGGGGGCTTGGCGTTACTTTCCCCGGATCCAGTGACTTTAGTTGCCACGATACATAGCGCCGCGAACAGGGCAGTATCAAAATACAAACGTATATAGTATTTCAGAAATATTTTCAGTATTTATATTTATGTATCGCGATACAATTTTCCGTCAGTGTCTGTATTTAAATATCATAATACATGATACTGATACTTCAGCCTGCAAAAATTTGCTCGGTAAGCGTCAAAGACCAAACTGTATCTCCTACATTGGTGCTATACACCTTTTGTTTAGCCTCGCACCCAGCCACGTTGTCCCCCACCTATCCGGTATGCGTTTCGAAAAAAAGATACGATAACAACCCGGAACAAGTAATAAAATATAGAGAGGGTCATAACAAGAACGACTGACGGTTGCAACTAAAATGTTAACACGTTCTACTGGAGAGGCGAGAAGAAAGCGATGTTTTCCGCATACCGGAAGTTCCAGAATTTAAGATGGCGGCGCCCGCATAGAAAGGTGTATATACGCATTGGGTTTCATAACTCTTCGTTTCTGTGTCCAGTTCCATTTTTAGCAGCGGAGCTGTTAAAGGGCTAGCTTCCCAGGAACGTGTCCCTCCGCAAAGAAATGAAGACACGAACTCTGGACACCTACCGCCATCTACGAGCAACGGCGGCAAAGCATCGTATCTCGTTGCCGCCGTCGCGCTCGCTGGCGGCAGCCTTTCCACTCTAGCTTGCCGACTTGCGGCCGGCCTTTTCTATTATTGTACGCTCCAGCGCTAGTCTTCCTCTCACCAGAGTGGAAAGGCTAAAGTTTTCATTGTAAGAAAAGAAAGCGGGTATCATGTGCTTGCGAGCTAACTTATGTGTGGCCACGGTGCCTGGGGCATGCATGCTTCGATCATGCACTACTATTATTTAAAGTATCCTTCCTGTTTTCGTACCTATCGCGACGATTTTATTCATGCTCGCTACCCTGATAGCGTCCAGAGATCAGGGCGGGGTTGCTCAAATAAACCTGAACTTCGCCCTATTTCAGTGTCGGTGTCGTTCAAGTAAACAAGCGGTATCCGTCTCACTGATGATCGTGGCAGCGTGTCGAAAATCGCATTACGGGATTTCGCTGAGCTAATTGACTCATACTTGTTAATGTGGAGAACGATTTATTCTGTACGAAACATCAGGTAAAAAAAGTGGACAAAGACAGATCAGCGGTATCCTTGTCCGCTCCCTTGCCTTTCGTGTTTCGTAATACTATTCAGCTGTACACGTTAACAAAACCGCATTGATCGATGCTTGTCGCTGGGCTATATCGGTGCGACCGGGCTTTTCGGGACGCTGTAACCCTTTTTTTTGTTTTCGTGTTTGGTGATTTCGAATGTTGGCGTTCCGACCGAGGCTGTATATGGTAACATGACCTATTCCCTGTTTGTCTTCTTTCTTTATCTCTGTTTGTTGTTGTCAGATCGCAGACTTCGGCGTTTGCAACCAGTTCGAGAGTGTGGACGCCCTGCTGTCGGGCACGGCCGGGACGCCTGCCTTTGTGGCCCCTGAAGCGGCTGAGCGGTACACCTGTCTCACTTGGACCGAAATAATTGTTTAGAAAGGCATCGATGTGTATAGCGGAAAAAATAAAACAAAAACATAATTTAAAAACCTCGAAAATCGTACAAATGTCGTCTCACGCGGTGATAAATTGTTGTCTGTTCTTGCTTTTCTTTTTTAAAGAATTTACAACGCCGCAGAGTTACCATTCTTATTACTGAGAAATGAGTTCGTATAATATTGTACCATGTGCAGCATTGTGCCATATAAGGTTATCATTTTATTTTAAGCGATTTCTACTTTTGTAGATCAGTGTTTGTTGTTGTTGTTTCGATTAAGAAGTCGAGAAGTTCTTGCGGTTAAAAAAGACATCTTCCGACTACAACTTCGGTTTTATTTCGCACGGACCGTAAACAAACTGGGGTAAGTTATATAGGTGCTCAAATTTAAATGAGAGCTGCGTTAAAACTAAAAAAGAAAAAATATTTTAGATAGTTTTGCAGCATCGATAAATGACCACCGAAAGCGTTATGAACAGAGTGTCCCCAAATCTCAAAGCGACAGCATCTACGGTATAAATGTTCACAACTGGTAATTCTGTACACTGCCATGTTTTACTCTCACAGAATATAAACGTAAAAAGAACTATTTTTGCACTATTATATTTATACTGTGGCGCAGAAACTGAAGTCATTTATTAAATGGATGTTGTTCATTTTTGTTTTGTTTTCTAAATTTTGTCTGAGTATAATTTCTTCTTGTTTGTTTGTTTATTTATTCATTAATTTATTTATTTGAAATTACATCCCTGGGTTAGAGGCGTAAGTGAAAAGGACGTGGGAGAGTCCGTATAGCCAGGCGCGTAATAATTTATTGTATGCCAGCGTGCTGACGGCCACAACTAAATGATACGATACATATATTTGTCTTTTTGTAGCAGGCATTGTGTATCTCGAACTTCCGCTGAGAGTGCAGCATTGTACCCATATAAAAGGATTATCAACAAACAGTTTCTATTCTTTTTGTGTTGTGCAGAAAACAGGAACCAGTACAGCGGAAAGGTAAAGCATGGTGTACAACGTTTCTCTTTAGACATTTTTGTTTTGTCTCTCCGTAGGTAAATAATTTCCGGACCAGGGGTCGCGATCGCATCAGCGAGGTTAGGGGTCCGAATATGTCGATATGTATTTATTTATTTATTTATTTATTTATTTATTTATTTATTTATTTAAATATCTTACACCCTCGAAGGGCATTATGTAAGGGGGGGGGGGGGGTTGCAAAGCGAATAAATGGAAAATACTGAGTACATAAAACAACAGAATCAACCACACTTAAGTACACGTGTATCAAGGACCCCGAAAAATAGTTAAATATTGGCGAAAAAGAACTTGATTACTTTCGGCAAACAACGTTATCGTTCAAGTCGTTCCAGTCAGCAATGGCGGATGGCAAAAACAAGCAGAAAAACAAGGATGGCTTGCAGGAGATAATTTTAATCTTACATGAGTTATCGATGCGGGCTGGAAACATATAGCGGTTGAGAGAGAAGTGATGAGTAAGGATGGCGAGTAGTAAATTTTATGCAGAAGACATGAGCTTTGATACCCTGCGGCGTATCTCAGAGTGAATGAAGGTCAGCACGAGTTTTAAGGTTAGTTACACTGGTATGACGTGAGTAAGCAGAAAAAAAATGAAGCGAACGGCTTGGTTTTGAAGTGCTTCCAGGGATGGCAGATAAGCAATGATAATGAGGTTTCCAAATGCTGCAAGTGTATTCCAGGATCGGTCGAACAAGCGTGACGTATGTTAGTCGTTTAAGAGAAGATGAGGCAGAAATAAGGTTATGTTTTAAATAACCAGAGACTACGGTTAGCTCTTGAAAGAATGTAATTAATACGCATGTTCCATGATAGATCGGAGGTTAGGTAAACTCCTGGGTATTTGTAAGATTGATCTAATTCCAGCAAGGTATTTTGATTATGATATTAACTAGGGTACAAACAAGAATTATTAGGGCGAATGAAACGAGCGTGCTTGTATTTTTAACAGTTTAAAATCGTGAGTCAGTGAGTACACCACGAGCTGATATTTAGTAAGTCATCTTGAAGGGCAATATAATCTGATCGGTTACTAATCCGAAGATAAATAACGCAGTCATCGGCGAAAAGACGAGTTCTGTGAGGTCAAGGAGTTAGGTAAATCGTTTATATAAAAAAAAAAGAAGCGGGCCCAGCACACTACCCTGAGGAATACAGGAGGTGACGAGGAACAGTATTTGAACGATGGTTAGCGATAGTGTACTGGGTCCTGTCATGTAAAAAGTCTTTAATTCATCTAGAAAATTACACGCTAGACCATAAGCCGCGTTTACGTGAATGGCCGTGACCACAGTCACAAGGACTCAGCCCCCTCTTCTGCGTGTTCTATCCCCAATCGTATATCTCGTCTTCTGTCGGTACGATCCGCCATTGTCAGCAATCCTGTAATCGCAGCCGTAGAGCGACTGTAGCGTCCGATAAGGCACGAGCCACGGTCGTTCACGAGCTCCCACCAAGCGTATGCCAACTACTAGTAACAGAGGCTTCGGATCAAAGTTGTGTAACGCTACAGGGTAACGCGGACTACGTCATGTGGTCCGCGTGTGTAATAAAAGTCCCTTAGCTATAGAGGTACTTTCACTGTCGTGTGAATGGGACAGTATTATACCCCTTTCACACGGCCAGCATGAAGGTCCGTCAACATATAGGACGACGTCATGTGCCATTCCCTCAGCAACAAGATGCTAATCGTGTCCACTTTCGAGCGTCCCCAATGTGACGAGATCCTCTCGCCACGACAGCTTATTCCGCGGGTGTTTTCGTCGTTGCGTCATCGTGAGCAAGCCCCCGTTCCGCGCAGGCGGTGGACGTGTGGGCCATGGGCGTGACCCTGTTCGCCTTCGTGGTGGGCAACGTGCCCTTCCACGACCCCAGCGTGCATCATCCTGTACAACAAGATTCGCAACCAGCCCCTCCTGTTTCCCGACTCGTGAGTATCCGTCCACGACTCAGAACTGCAACGTGCATCTCATCGTGCAACTGCCATCAAGCTAAGAAGCCACTAGCTGCTCCGCCCCGAACGCGAGCGCTTACGATAATAGGAGTTTTCGTAGATCGTTTCCGCTGTCCCGCAACCCTCCCCGCAACCCGCTACGAGATCCGGGTTTCTTCAGTCAAGGCTATCGGCGCGCAGGCGCAGGGAGCGGCTTCTTCGTTGCGGAGGGCTTAGCGGAGAAGGAAACGCGATCTACGAAAACTCCCTAATAGTTCGTGGCACGCGCATGCCTAAGCATGGCGGGAGGCAACGAGCTCGTGCTGCAAGCGGAGCACCTAAAGCATCTACAGTGACTCTATAGTGAGCCAAGTATTGGCCATTTTCATCGTGTGTTTGTAACCTACTTTCATGGCTTTGTATTTAGACCGCCAAACGCTGTGAATAGTGTTTTATAGTAGATAGTCTTTTCAGGCCACGTTCTTTGTAGCGGGAGCGGGAGCGCTGCCAACTTCGAGCGCATGTCCTGAAGGGCGCGCCCGTAGCAGTAGTGGGCCTCTGAAAACGATCTATACTAAAACTCCCTGATTCGCTCGAGAAGGCTGGCGAGCGAACCAGCACTCAAAAAAATCCCGTGCGTCTGCTTTCCAGTGCACACTCGCAGAGCCAATCACCGCAACTTACGGAGGCAGCTCAGCGAATGACGATGCCGAAACGTATGTTTAGACCAAATAATGCAGTCCGGAGTTGTGACATTAGGCAATGCAAGCGTGACGTTTTGCATTGCTTATTGTCACAACTCAGGACTGCGGTTTTTGGTCTAAACATATATTTCGGCATCGTCATTCGCTCAAGCTGCCTCCGTAGTTCCGGTGATTGGCTCTCTGAGTGCTACTGGAACGTAGACACACGGATTTCTTGCAGTGTGTCCCACGGCTTTCTGTTTTAGCCGCAGGGCGGTGTCTGATTTCGCTGAAGCCGCGCGCCAATACTGGGACGCATCGCCACTGACCAAGAAGCTTCTTTGTCGCAATTTAATTTCACAGATAAAAACGGACTTTTTCTTTTTCAATCTCTCCTTCGCAAATACCGATGACGTAGAGTTATGGGGAACGTGGCGTTGGCGTATGGTCGCGGGAATAGACCGATCTCACTCATAAAGTTATCATAATGTACGCCAGAGGTTCAACTGGCGCTAGTGTGCAGTGAAAAACTGGAGCAGATAGCAACCAATCGGAATTTGACTTCTGGTAATGCATTTCTATGGGAAAAAACGAGGTATTTTCTCCCTGCGCTCGATTATAAGAGCAAATATCACGGATAATTCGTACGCACTAGGTAGATTGGAACATTTTTCAGTCACGCAGATGAAATAATCGGTCAGTTACAACATTTTTATTTCAAATTCACGGCATTAAACACGGTGCTAAAGCGGCTTCGTACAGTATGTTTATGCACTGTCAGACACCGTTAGCGCGAACAGGGCGTCGGCGCTTTCCAGCATGGTGGATATACGTACCGAACGAACGAAGGACTTGTGGAGAACCTAGAGAGACGGCAAGAACTACGCAGTAACACTGAATCAATAACTTCCGGTGCATGCAGATGATCCAAATTAATTCAATGCCACGTATTATAGTCCGATTTGAAATTAATAATTGCTGCTTTATTCTTTCTGCTCATGAATATGTGCGAATGTGCTTGTTCTGCGTTCAAGACATCAACCGCACGCTCGAAATTTTTGAAAACAGGGAGAATTCAGAGAAGAGGTGCCAGATAAAAGCTGCCCGACATAGGAAATAATAAAAAGACGCAGCTTTCATAGCCCACGTACTTTATTGTTTACTTTTCGAACGTGTTTAACCTCTCGTAAAGACGCACGATGGGGTAATTTTATACTGTGACAGGAGGGGCATATTAGCAATAAATAAGCGCCACTGAAATGCTTGCGAACCTTGAACACACTCTGCATTCCTCTCAACTGTTATATAGCTTAGAATCGTCGCTCGTTTTCACATACCTGCTATGGAACAGAGGTTTGGGCCCGAAATATAGCTAAGTTTAAGATCGTTTAGTGGTAAAGAAAAATGCTCTAACTAAATCAATTGCACTTTTACAATGTTAATAAAGCTATATACTATTCGGTACGGCCCAAATAACAAACGTTATCTATGACATTTTCCGGTGAAGAGACAAAATGCAGGCGCGTTTTCCCATAGGAATGCACAGGAACACCGCAAAAGTAGACTGGTTGCTGCCTACTTCAATTTGCCTCCCGGAAGTCGCATAGACACTATAGCGCCAGTGTCGTCACTCTAGCGTGCATTATAATAACTCTATGGATCTCACAGCCAGTTTCATTGACGCCACCGCTGTCGCCATGCATCGGGGGAACTGAAGTCTTCCTGTACGCGCGACGACCCCGCTGAGGGTCTGCACGAGATGGGACGCTTAGTGAGATCAGTCTATAGACCTACTGTTAAATTACCCAAGCATCAAGGAGAATGCAGGAATTGGTGTTCCACGCGCCACACGTGCTGGCCTCAGCAGTAGTAAGTTTTCTAAAGCAAATGCCTAAAACAAGTGGCATCTTGCACGCGCGTTCGTCAACGCTTTATTTTGGTTATATTTACTTCGAATCTTTTATACGGGGAAAGGCTTGCGCGTGTGGCGCGTGGAACACCAATCCCTGCATTCTCCTCGATGCTTGGGTACTTTAGCAATAGGTCTATTACCCCACGGCGACGATAGTCGCTATGCGGCTCATTGATTTGACCACGACCACTGCGTGAGTGCTTGGTTCGGGCTCGTCACAATCAATGCCTGACTAATAGTGGCTCGTGTACAATCGCTTAAATGACGGAAACATCCAAACCCGAACATGCATTTAGGACTCATCGTGTAATCTGTGCTTTGCCAACCCCAACGCGCGGCGTATGCGGGCAGACATTGAAGGAGAGGAGGACGCCAGAGTGCGCGGGCACGTCAGAACGTCGATCATGGTATAGTGGGTAGACATAAAGGTAGACTGTCTTTCTCCCCACTGCACTCGTCGAACGCGTTCGAATGCGAAAGCCAAACGTCGGACGCCGGCGTTCCGCGTTCTAACGCGTTCGACGAGTACAGTGGAGACAAGAGCGGCTAGCTTTACGTCTACCCTCTAATCATTCCAGCCAGAGCTCCCTCTCGCCTCCTCCTCTCCCTCAGTTTCTGCCCGCATAATCGGCACCAGGTCATGTGGCCACTTGTTCTGGCAGCGAGGTGAGGGGATCAACGCTGCCTGTTTTCTCTCGTTTTCTTTTTTTTCTTGCGTCTTAACTTTTAGTGCGTGGACAAAAACAACAACTAAGGCTTGTTTTGTAGGTTAAGAACATATGAATATGAACGTCAAGTATTAAATCTAAGCCGTGTATTAACCGAGAGTATACAAAGATCGTTGCATCGCTCTTTCAAGAAACGCCATTGTTTCTGGTATGCGCAGCCCCCAAGTCAGCCCACCGCTTCAGGATCTCATTTCTGGCATGCTGAGGAAGGATCCTGAAGAGCGCCTTACGGTACCAGAAATTAAGGTCAGTATCCATTCGTCATACGCGTATATCCTGCCGTTATATGTCGATGAAAAATCGCTCCAACATTTGCCAAGCACCAAAAAGCTTAAGTCCATATCACGGAACTATTAGTGCCGAAATGTTTCGCTGGCGCCTTCTTACGGTTCCTTCACTGACGTCGCGACGAGGATTTGCCCCGCCGTGGCGTCACGAGTGGTGGTCCTGGCTACTCATCATTAGCTGCGAAAGACAAGTTCCACGGTGTGTGTGCAAAAAGCGCGGTGGAAGCTTGAAGTCATCGCGTCTTATAAACCAACACCGTCGAAGTTAACCGTCTGACATTGCTACCATTTCCGTCGATGGAAGAAGAATTGATCCCACTACAGACGTCATAGCGAGCGTTTGGCTCAATCGTGGGAAGTAGAGGAAAGCTGACTACAACGACGCGTTTTGGTCGCACCAATAACGTTTGCTTAGCAAAACCATAATATAAAGCAATCCTAGAGCTGAGTCATGCGCCCGTTCACACAGCACCGTTTGCTTACGTTGCGTTATGTCACGGGAGCTTACGTCAAGTCACCGGAAAATCCGTGCTTCGTATGAAGCACCAAGGCAAGGATGCATGCTTCACATACAAAACACCGATGTTCCAGTGACTCGTAACATAACGTAAAAAAATACATAGTCAAACGCCCTTGTTTGAACGGGTCTAATACATCATTCACACGGCGAGCATAAAGGTACCTTGAATAGAGGTCCCAGGCACGCAGCCAGGATTTTGTTTCGGGAGAGGGAGGGGGGGGGGGGGGCGGGGCGGCGGCACCCATGACACAATGCTCTATGCGCCGGAGGGGGGAGAAGGCCCCAGCAAAATTGAGGATTTTGGGGGAGGGGGGGGCGAGTCCCATGCCCCCCGATACGTGCGTGATAGGTCCCTTTGCGATTAACGAATCAGCTCGGGCTAGGGCCTCGCGGGCACATATGCTACGTGTAAAGGATCGCAAACTGAATCGCCGTTGGCCATAAAGATCCCTTAAGAGAATAATAAACCAAAATTCGGATTTCAAAAAAAAAATGCAGGAGATGTAGCGGGACGCTACAATCCCTACAACACTACTCCTAAGCGATATCTCGAATGGACGGCCGTATATTTTTGGAAAAAGAGGTCGAGATTGAACCAGGCCGACGAGGCGCGTGACGTGAAGATACCTGGTTCTCCTCTCTCTTCGCTCCGCTCTCTTGAGGCGGCGAGGACGCGAGAAGACGCGAGGCCGTTCCCTCTCCTTCTCGGAGAAACATGACGTGAACATTTCTGTCAAATGCGGCTCCTTTTTTGAGGAATACGGTCATCCGTTCAAGATATCGCCGTATGAGTGATGTTTTGGTGTTTGTAGCATCCCGTTGCACGCTTTTGCCACCGTGCTTTAGGAATCGAGGCCGGCTTGTTGAGAGCAGCGTCTCGGCTGGAGACTGGATGAAAGAAAGCACTGCCAAAGCCAACGCACGAGCTGAGTGGGACTCAAGCTGCGTCTCAAGACACTCGCGCGCCCCAGCCTTCGCAGTGCTTTCTTTCACCCAGTCTCAGCTGAGACGCTGTTCTAGCAAGGCGGCCCAGATTTCGGTTCAGCATCCCTTTAACTAGAGGTGCCTTTACGATCGTGTGGGAGGGGTGTTAAAAGGACCACTGACAACCCCAAGATCAACTTTTTTTTTATCGTCTCTAACGTCCTAAAAGCGCGTGGAAAAACACAGACAAAATATCATCGCGTAAAAACAGTTTGTTGCGCGAAAAAGCCCGTCAAACTTTGTGTTCTCCTCGCCCAATTTCAGCACCTCCTCGATTATTTTTTTTTTGACGTAATTCGCGAAGTATTATTATTGTCATTCCTAAAATACTCTTTTTCCGACGACTGTAAAGGCACTAGACTGCTGACTTCAACGGCCGTCTCCTATAGCGTTTTCTTCATCCTCTCAATATAACTTGAGGCCGGAAAGTTCGTCGAAACGGCGGCACGTTTCAGTTGAGGTCGGAATCCAACTCCCAACGACTTTGGACACACTGAGGTTTCTCTCATAGGCCTTGTCAACAAAGTTACGAGAAGAGATCAGGGGCTTTGAGACTGGCCCCTGCAGCTGCTCTTCGGCGGTTGCAGCCAACTCACGCATTATTTTGTGTTTCGTCTTTTGGCAAACTTGTGTAGCTTTTACATTTGGTAGCACTAGGGCAGAATTTCACGCAGCGCCTTTGAAACATCGCCCCTCACGCCGCTCACCAAGGTCTGCTACACGTCGTTTTCATCCTTACCTTTTCAAAATCGTTTTAGACCGACTGTACACTGCTGAAGCAAAAATAAAAGAGGGGACTGAAAGGTGACAGCGTCGTCTGCTCGCGAAGAAAGGTCTGGCTACAGTGTAGTCTGGCGAAACACTTTCGCGGTTGGCCGGGTGGCACGTGCACGTGCCTATAAACGATGATCAGGACAAGAAGGAATGTTGAGCGACACTTCCTGGTTGACATTATCCAAAACGGCAAGGAGTGCACCATTTCGCTACCACGTCATTTATTCGGGCGGGTGTTTCAAGTCAAGCAAGCTCTCTGAAAGTATTTTTTTTCTCTGCAAATACGCAGTTCTCAAACTTGATATTTTTATGGCGGGCCCTAAGAATAATTTTTATCAGTTTGCAATAATACAAATATATAGATGTTATGGCTGTCAGTGGCCCTGCCCCTTAAGAGTGTCTGTGAACAAACAGATGGCATCAATCAATTTACAACCACATAAAATCGCAAAGGCAGCCGAGTTTATTCACGAGGAAACAATGATTTATTGCCATCCACACAGACAAGAAGAAGGGAAGACAATAAAAGGACATGAGACTGGCCCCTGCAAAGAGAGGAAAAAGAGAAGACAAAAGGACATGCCGCCGCAAAATGGGCGGAAATGAACAGTTCAGCCAACCTTGCGGCGGCCAGTCTTTTTGCCTCTCCTCTTTCCTGTTTGTGTGAACGACAATAAATCGTTGTTCTCTCGCGAATAAACTCAGCTGCGTTTCAGATTTTGTGTCGTCCTGTACGTTATTTCATTTCTCCTTGTCTCAGGGTTTAGATTATGGAGTGAAATCCTTTCTTCGCCGCTTTCACGCAGACGTTATTTTTTTTTGTTCTATTGGCGCGAGTGGAATGTCACCACATCCCACAAGTTTTGTACAGTGTTACAAGTATAGCTGAGCAAGAGCGTAGCTATATGCAAAATGCTTTGTCAGCACTTGCACAACGAAATCACTTGAGGCCACACGCTGGAGCCTGTATCGCCCGTAACATTGCGCAGAAGCTTTGCTATCTGTAGATTGCCACGCGGATAACTGCGATAATAACGGCACAATAGAGCCTTTTCGAAAGTCAGTCAATCAACACTGTCGGCCGCCATATTTTGGACCTCACTTCCTGCGCGAAGCGTGTGACTGGACCCGAGTTCGCGCCGAGCGTTGACTCAGCAATCGTGTCTAATGCAGGCTCAAAACGCATAACTACACAAAGCCTCCGCCACATGCTTCTCCCTCTTTGCCAAATATCAGCTGGTCTTCTCCAAAATCTTCTCTTTTTGTGCAGAAATGTTTGTTGATAGTCAAAACAACCACTAAAATTCGAAAATAATTTGTAATTCTGAGTGCGAGTTACTCGGAAAAAGTACAGTGAACTTCACCAATTACCGAAATAAAAATGCTGATCGAGAGATTGTTGAACTACTTAGAAAAGTACGGTAACTTGAGTGGAGTAGTTGAACTGCGTACAAGTCTGGTTCTTGCCGATGGTCGGCGCATTCGTGCGCGTCTGTCGCGTGAACAGATCGCGACCTTGCCACACGTGTTCTTCGTGTGAACCCCCGCCAGGCGCATCCGTGGATCACCCAAGGTGCTACCTGTCCGATGCCTTCAGAGGAGGAGAACTGCGTCTTCGTCGAGGTCACCGAGGAAGAAATCGACAACTGCGTGCGGGCCATTCCCAAACTGGACACATTGGTACGTGCGGCAACTTACATTTCCAGCGCTTATCCCTGGGCCGTAGGTTTTCAGGTGTTTACTTATAGGGAAAACCGGCAGACGTTTTTCGATGTTCATTTTTCATATATCCGTGTATTTCGGTTATCTGTTTCAATCGAACACTAAAAACGGTGATTACCAGTGAAAGGACTCGCACGCTTACTAAGAGGTTTGGACATAAGCCAGTTCTAGCTGCAAAAGCCAAATCCAGAAATCGGTGTTTTTCGGCTTTAGCGCGGTTTTATACATTTTACACCAAAGAAGTTTTACGGGTGTTTCTCGGTTAAAACCAAAAAGGCTACGTACGGCCTACTAATCACCCAGGTACGAAAAATGCCGGAGTCACTCGGCTGTGGACGTGTCCGCGGTGTCTGATTTGCATTTCCAGGGCCAAATGTGCACAGAGATGGTGACTGCGCAGAAGGCCAACTACGCGCCGAGAAACTAAGAAAGGAGGAGACGAGAGCAGGTGGAAACGTCAAGGCTTCGAGCTCTGTGGAATAATAAGTGGGTAGGGCAAGCTGCCTTTTTTCTACTCACCCTTCGAACTCGTTCAAACGCCAACTCGGAACACTGGACGCCGGCGTTTGGCAATTGAACGCATTCGGGGCGTGAAAAGAAACAAAAAAGGCAGCTATGGGGGAGAGCAAGTTCGTCTGCTTCTTTTGCACGGGTTGGGGTGACGTCAGAAAGACGGCGAGCTCTGATTGGCTTTGACTGAACGATGGTTTAGGTAGACCTCAAAGCAAGCTGCCTCGAGGCCTACCCACTATCGCTTCCAATCAGAGGCAACAAAAAACTCGGCGTTCTGACGTCACCCCAACCCCTGCAAAAGAAGCAGACGGACTTGCGCCCCGCGCAGCTTCGCATCTACCCCCCTGTTCCAGTCCAACCAGAGCTTCGGCGTTCTGACGTCTCCTCCGCGCTCTCGTCTCCTCCTCTCCCGCAGTTTCTCGGCGCATCGGCATGGTCTACAGTGACTGACAGGATGAAAACGACGGAGCGTCTCTTTCAGATGCCCGGCCTCCGGCACGCTCCTCGTTGCCTTCCGTCGTGCTTTTGCTAGCGTGTGTGCATACTTGAGGCTGACGAGACGCCGAAATCCAAGGGTATATAGAAGCTCGCGCACGGAGGCGGTGCAACGGAAGGAGGTCCCCTCCCGCTTTCATTTTTGTCAGTGACTGTAGTACATCCGTAAACAGGCGCGTCATGACACAACCCGTGTCGCCGAGTACGCCCAGAGTGCACCGCTTTGCGATAGTGTTTCGCTTGAACTCGTGAAGCGAGAAGGTCGAGCTTTCCGATCGGCCTGATGTCGGCCATGCTGATGCCGGGAAGAAACAAAAACGAATGCGTACGTGAAACACTTACCTACGGGTAGCTGCAAACAGCCGGTGAATTAGGACTGGTTGGAAAGTGATAGGCGTGTTAGTTTTCCCTCGCGACCATTCTACATTAAGTGGCCTGTAATCTGGTGCCGCGGGAAGAAGAATGCCGCCACGTTGGCCCGCATCGCGAGTAGAGCTCTGCCAGGTTTTCTCGGTGCAGTCCGTCATATCAGTGGTCTTTAATATGGCGAACTGCACGGGTCCGCCATATTGAAGCCATCTATTTGAGTACAGAGATGGGGATCTGAGCCGAAGGGGTATAGGCAGCCGGCAATGGCCAGGCGGCGCCACGAGAGTACTGCATTCAGCGCCACAAGCGGAGGCGTCTCTGTTAATGGGGCGGCCAATCTGCCCGTCGGGCCGTTGCGAGCGGCGGCGACCCCGATTTCAGCAGTCCCCGTGTGCACCTGCGTGCCATGTCCCTGGTTCTTTTATGCGGTTTTTTAAGACCATCGGGAGCCTTGATAGGTCCAAGTGTTTAGAGAATATTCTAGAGTCGTCATTTGGACACCAGTTTGAGTTGTCTTCACTACTTGTGGCCGCCCGATCGGTCTGTGCTTCGCCCGTCTCCCAGGAAGTGACACAACACAACGAGAAGGCAGCGAATGGGTTTATTGTACATCCCGGTTGCCCGTCTTCGAGAGCCGGCAGTCCGGACCCGCCGACCCTAGTTGTCGCCCGTCGTTCAGAGCTCACAGTCGGAGCCCGTGTCCAGGCCTGCGGATCGTCCTCCCCACGCCAGTGCTGCGTAGGCTAGCTGTTCCGGGCTATCACAGCCAGAGTCTCGCTGCGGAACCACTCCGGGATCGTCATGGACTAGGCCGGTATGGTCAGGGTTCGCCGCTTCCGCCGGTCCTGATCCGAACCTCGCTGGTGGAATTCTCCGGGGTTCGCCATGGGCCAGACCAGCCAGAACGGATCTATCGTTCCTGCCCGGCCCCAGCCTCGTGCAGCACGCTCTTCCTCTTTCTTCGCCGGCTGGCCCCCGCTCGCGCCTCGCTCGGCCGTCCTCTTCTTCTCCCGACGCCCCACACACTAGAATAAAATTTGGGTAATTAGAACCAAACTCTGCATGCTACAGAACCGTACGCACATTGCAAAGCCTGGTGTAAAAAGGCGACAGGCAACAAAGTGTACGTGTAAGAAGGATATTTACGCTTCGCACGAGCTTTTTCTAAAGAAAAACTTTAGCATCCTGCTTTCTGCACGCCGTCACATTTGTTACCAGACTCAGCATTAAATTTGGTTGCTGAAACAAACAAAACTTTGTGCTACGAAAATCCACTATTTGAAAACTCGCAGGTTTGGAAGGTTTTGGTTGCGACCACGCGTGCCGAACGGCATTAGGAGTGCCGGAACGGGCCGACGGGCCTTTCGCTTGAAGACCTGATCGCCCGATTCTCGACGTCACAGCGAAGCAACAATCGGCCCGATTGTTCCTATCGTATTTCCCTATGTGGCTGTCAAAGCGACTCGTAATACAACTTGTATAAATATGTTATTTTGCCGAGTAGTCTGCAAAACGAGTTCGTCCGACCACTTTCCAAGCCTGCACATATATTTTCGTTCACTTCCCCCCAACAGTTTCTGTAAAATTCACTTACTTGATGCGTCGCACTGCAGTAATCCACTTCTGTCGCCGTGTCGCTTCCCAAGATCTCGAAGGGAAGCGGTGAAGTTTGACGCTTGAGTCACCTTCGCGACTGTGGCCGTCTTTCACGCAGCAGTAGCAACGTTTATTTTTGGGGGAACTCTAGGAGTAGGCGAGATGTTACAGGAACCCGGTGAGGTCATAGAGACGTGAAGTTGGGACTTACTTTTACGAAAAACGGTTCCAAAAAAGCTCACGCCGATCCGAAATGCAACGTTCACACGTGGTTTCTGGATGCGCCCGCCCGCAGCCCCGCGACCCGCGCAGGCCTGGCCTACCCAGTTTCTTTATTTTGCAGCCGCTAGATGGCGCAACGTGTCGCGCCAAACTGCATTGCAGGTTGCCTATTATCGTGAATTAACCTGAGATTGCGGTGAGGAAAAAGGAGGTTTCAAAAAGTTGAGGAGGCGCTGCGAGAAGGAGAGAAAAGAAAACAAGCTGAGCTGAATTTGAAACGAGGTTTGACTCCTGCCGCTAAGTTTCAAAACTGAAAGCGAAAGCTGCTGATCATACAGTGTTATTTTTTTAACGCTTTACAGGTTT
>JAZHYW010069312.1:0-19713 GCA_037355805.1 Ixodes ricinus
AAGGAGCATTTCATGCTGTACAATATAAAAATGTTCGTGCCGATCTTCGTTAGAAAATCCTTGGTAAAAGCTTTGTCGTATAGTTACTCACGTTACGGCAAAACACACGTTTCTTGGTTCCTTGTTTTGGCATATCAAACTTAACTTCTTAAAAAATATTCCCTAAAAGCATGGCGTTTGATAGAGACATGAAATTTCAAGTACATGTACATATACCGCACTCCATCTGCCATCTTTTTTTTTTTGGAATTCAGAAAAAAATCATACTCAAACATTTCAGAATTTTTTTTTAAACGTCGCACACTCTCGGACACCGAGAGCTTCTATTTGATATGACGTTCCACCAGAAAAAATATGGCGAACGTACGCGCAGGCATTATGTATAACAAGTTTCCAATGACCTCCTGACAAATTTTTCCGATAACGTTCACACAGAAGCTCAGGAAATCGTTAAAGCATTTAAAGCAACAAGATGTATTTTTTGTGCACCTTTATTTTACTTTTCATTGATCTCACTAACTGCTTTGGATCCAATATATTGCATACTTGATTGTTTTGTTTAGAATTTCCATGATCTATCTAAGGTGTCACTCTGTAGATATGTCACTCTGAATGTAAACGCTTTACATAAGTACGTATAATTTTAAATCTACCAAATTTTCGCCACCTACCGAACCAGCAAGCCCGTGAGGCTTCCACAAAATCATTATTGTACTGTACAAGAAGTACATGTTGAAAACAAAACTATTCTATTCTTTCATATATTCAAACGTGCTGGAAACCATGTCCAAAATAAAGCTGGGCGGTGATTAAAATCTTTAACCCGATTAATCGCCACCATTTCTTCGATTAATTAATCGACTCTTAATTTTTCATGTTCATGTTCAAAACGTCAAACGTACTTTTTTCTTTTACGGTGTTGTGTGTATACAGCATATGGGATAAAACGGCACGGAATGCAATTTCCGATTATGAATAAGCCCTTACGGGTAGTTGAAAGAGTTTAAAGACTCACACTCGCAGATTTTTACTCAGCTGCACAAGGCAGACGGGTGTTTCGTTGAATACTTTCCGACAAGAGTGACTTCCTTGATTGTTCGCACTAGTCATTGTGACGCTAAATCTATACCGCAAGGCGTTGAAGTGGCCGAGACGCGCGTGTAACCTCTAGGCTTGTCTGAAGCTACGAATCTCACCCCCCTACAGTTTAGCATAGTTCAAAAATTTCACGAAAAAGTTTCCCCTTCCATGCAGGTCCATACTGCGTAAAGTAAAAACGTTAATTTTTTTTTTTTTGGGGGGGAGAGGGGGGGGGGGGAGTTTGTCAAGATTTTATTGATTAACCGGTTAAAACAAATAATCGCGATTAAAGCTTTAATCGGTAGGTAAATCGATCAATCGCCCAGCACTACATATGGCGACAGTACCTTTCTTGTTTGGTGGTGTTTTGCAAATCGTCTACTTCAGTGTCAGGCGTTCACCGTTATTTCGACTAAGTCGATCCAGTGCAACATTTTTTCGTGAATTGGCCCCGCTTAAAGACAGAGCCTGCCATTCCCCCACATATTTGCTCTAAAATTGTGAGCTTATATAATTCACTCTTTACTTACTGTGCCAATTAATTCACCAAAGTCGAATTTGCTTCTTCAACTTCATTCGTGCTGATAGACAACATAGATCGAAAAGAAATCAGTCGACACGGATGATAGTTACACAAATCGGGAACAAATATTGTTCCAACGGGTCGAACTCACTGTCGCTCGAACGGCCGATCCATCTTTAAATCTCCACCTTCGCTTTTCCACTCAACGGGCTGTTTAGAGCGAACTCCAAATTTAAAACCCTCCTGCGGCGAGAGTTGGCCACTCCTAATACCAGACACAATCGGCCACGAACGTTTTCGAAAAAAAGAAAGTGACCCAAACCCTCAAACTTCAAAACTATACGCTAGGTGAAGTAGTGGGAAAACGAGAAAGCGCTTTGAAAAACAAAATGACTCCGCGTTTTCCAACACGAGTGTTCGTGCCACACACCACCCCCGCTAACGCCCTCGCAAAATTGTCCGGGCGATTATCCGGACTTAATGGGGCGGGACAATCGCCCGCCCTCCTGTAGTCACCAAAGTATACCGTAAAACGTCGATCAGCACGCCTGAAGAACCACGCCCCCAAACGACGACAACAACACGGAGACAAGATTCACATTGGTATACATCAAGCAGCCATTTCCAACAAAACTCGCAACCCAAAACGCGTGGCAGGGAATGAATCAAAGCCTACTCGTATTATACCGCGGCCGTCGACGATGGGAATGGCGCGTTGGCGAGGCCGGGACGGGGCGGTACCGTTCGATTCCATCCGAAAATGACACAGAGAGCGCGCGCGTCTAAATTGCGCGTGATTACGCGAAAATTACAGCGATTCCCAAATCGCCCTCTAATAGACGAGCACGGCGGGAAAGAAGGATAGCGAACGATGTTTGGCGTTTGTTCCGCGCCATTTCGGACGATGCTGCGCCTAATGCTCCGTTCGCGACCTCTAAGCTGACAGTGCGGTGGAAGCTACGGGAACGAATTGTACGAATCGTACGTTCATTTTTCGACTCGCGATCACGCGCAGGGAGCCGGGTCTAGTTATGAAAGAGAGGTGGTTGATTGGTTCGGCAAGCGCGTAGCTTCCACAGCACTCTCAGTAGACGGCTGATCAGAGCGGCGTACGATCTATTGCACCGCAGGCAGGATCGCTCGCCGACGCGAGTCGAGGAGGTGTCCGCTGCTCATCCGCGCGCAATCGCAATTCAGGTTTTTCTGGGAGTGCTACCGCCGCTCTGGTTCGGTGGCGGCGGCGGCGGCTACCCGCGGTGGCGATGTGATTGCGGGTACACTACATGCACAGAACATGCGAGTGGCCGTCTGCCGGCGGCCACTCGCATGTCTGTGCGTGTGGACTGCAATAGACCATTTGCTATATCACCCAAGTGCCCCGGCCCGCGCTGAAAGAATCATGGGAACGGTGTTCCTTCAGCTCCTTAGTCAACGGTAATTTCGACCCTATCCTTGGTTACACAGGTTTTGAACGTAATTCGGAGTCACCCTGAACAAGCACCTGATATACCCCAGTGACCTGTCATATCGCTTTTAAAATTTCTCCTCAATGTCAGCGTTTTTGATACTGTTCATGCTGTCCACACTTCAACCTGGATGGGCTGCAGAAATCTCTTACATTATTATCATGCTTATCATGCTGATATTAAGTTAGAAACGCTAAAAATGCTATAAACCAGCCCCGTGGACTCCGAGCTAAATCCTGGTTTTTGTTGTAGTGAATTATCGGCTTTTTAAGCAATTCCTGCTCAAACAACAATCACGAGAATGATAATATTGTAAGAGATTTCTGCAGCTCAGCCAGATTGAAAGGTGGATCGCATGCGCAGTATCAAAAATGCTGCCGTTGACGAGCAATTTTAAAAGTGATATGACAGGTCACTGGGGTATATCAGGCGCTTGTTCAGGGTGACTCCGAATTACGCTCAAAATCTGTGTAACCATGGAGTTGGTCGTAAATTAGCGATCACTAGGGAGCTGAAGGAACACCGTTCCCATGATTCCTTGAGTGCGGGCCGGGGCGCTTGGGAGTGCTGCAAATGGTCTATTGAGAGAGACGCTCGCGAAGACGTATGGGTTCTGATGTCCAGATAGCGGCGTCCGGCGGCGGCTGGGCAGCTCATCGTTTTGTACGCGGAGACACAAAATAATACAAATGTAAAGATGCGAGGGCTGCAAAGCAAATGTGTGGACGCGGTGTAAAGAACCCTGAGCGAGATTGAGAAGAAACAGAAAAAATGGCCCGAAGGGAGGAGGGGAGAAGGGGGGGGGGTCGGTTATGTATGTCCGATGGAACAAGATAAAGACGGGAGTTCTGTGTTTTTGTGTGTCGGAGCATGAATTCCCGGACGGGAGAATGTTGACCGGGAAAACGCAGCCATTTAACCGTGCTGGCGATTGTTTGGTTCCCACACTGACTCAGCGCAATCGACGGGTCGTGATAACGCGCCACTAGGTAATTAGACTGATTATAGATTAGGCGTACGTGGGATGTTTTTATCTGCTTCTATAGTATCCTCGTTTGTTTGAGCACTTAGTACAGATTAGAAACGTTCTTCGTGGCACTATGGTTAGCGTAGCATGAAGGCATCTGTATGTCTATACGAATGACCGCCCAAGATGGCTCGCGGTGTTAGATCAACTGAGGCTTTGAAGTTTGAGCGACCTTTTTAGCACCGTCTTCGGATATATTAATACGCGTCCTCTAAATTGCTATAACGAAAATATTTATATACATTGTGTGCATTTGCACTCTCACTATGGTGAACGCACCAAGCGACCACTTAATATACAGGCAACGTGCACTTTGCAGTGTGGTGTATTTTGACAGCGCGTTCACATATTCCAGAATAAAACGCTGAAACTTCATGAATTTTAGGCATAGCCAGAGCCACGAGGACGTCTACCGCAGTCTCGCTCTGCAGCACCAGTAACCCAACTATAAGAATGCAATGTCAGTCTTGGGTAAGTTACTTTTAAAAAGTAATTCGTTACAGTTACAGTTACTTTCAGAAAAAAGTAGCGAAGTTACCGTTACAGTTACCGCAACAAAAGAGTAACTCGTTACAGTTACAGTTACTTTTAAAAAGTAACGACGTTACTTTTCAGTTACTTTTCTATAACACAAAAAATTAGGAAAAACTAGAAAACGCCCCTCACAAAGTTTTATTGCATAAAATGAAAAAAAGTACGCTTTTTACTTCATATTGTAACTTAGCAGCAGTTGCTTCTCGAAATTAGTGTTTGAAAGTTTCCACGCCAGAGTAGTGGCGCAAATCAAAATGCGAAACATGCGCAGTGCCCTCCGCGTGTATTGTTGTTTCACGGTTGATTCACCCGATTAAAAAGCGTTTGCACAGAAAAAAAAAACCCCACAACATAGATAGTGCTTTAAAACACTAAGATGTAAGTGTTCAGTCACAAAGTACAAGCGCGTGCGTAAAGATAACTAGATTTTTTTTATCAAATCTACACGTGGCTATATTCGGGTCGTGACTCGCGACAAAGAACGTATTCACAAGTTTGTGCAAGGCCAATTTGACACTCGAAATGTCGGAACAGACGATTTGGAAAGTGCAAGATGTAGCTAAATAGTACTCGTTCAGTGATATATTATTCATAAAAAGCTGAAAAGTAACGACAAAAGTAACGTCGTTACTTTCATCGTTACCTCAGAAAAAAGTAACTCGTTACAGTTACAAGTTACATTTTTAAAAAGTAACTCGTTACAGTTACAAGTTACCAAAAAAGTAACAAAGTTACGCGTTTAACGCGTTACTACTTAAGACTGGGATGCATGTCCACGAAATCGATGTAGTTTATCTCCATAGTACGCAGGCTTCGTTTGTTGGCCTGCGAGTACATGAAGATTCATTATTTTAACGCTTATAACTTTTGAGACAAAAAGCAGAAAGCTCTGAAAACCCTGGTACCTAATCCAAACTACTAGATTTGGGCGGAAACTAATCGTTCGCCGATACGTTTTATTTTTCTTTTTTTTAAGACGGGGAAAGCATTTTTTTTTTCAAACAGCCGGTATTATAAGAACAAACTTTTGTGTAATGACTCGTATTGGGCGCATTAACACGCCCGCCTTTCTTATACGTTTATTTAATGAAGTAATGATAATTTTAGTTCTATTGTCTTGCGTAACGTTTATCAAAAATTCTTCTTTTTTTTTTTTTTTGGGGGGGGGGGGGGAGGGGGAAGGGGAGGCAGCAGGTGTAAACTCACGTAGCGCTCAAGCTATAGCTCCGCGCTGGATTTCACGACTTCGCGAAGTGACAGCGTGGCATTCAACTCTAAAGTGGGCGATATTGCTCGGCAGTCGTAATGGTCGCCTGCTGAGAACGCTTTGCGGAACTTTCGAAGAGACGTGCATTCACTAACTAGACTCAGGCGGCTGTACCTGACGCATGAGAGCAGTTAAACGCTCGCTTTGCACCCCTCTGACAAGAATACAATGACACGCGAATACGAAAGTAACGCGCCTTCAGCCCAGTGCTTCTTTCAAGCTGTCATATATTTCACGCCTGACGCAGAGTGCGTAATACGAGGGACATATTATTCGCCTTTAAACTAGCTGTCTTCTTGGTTTCGTTCGTTTGAAGTCTGTCTCAGCGTGACGGTAGGAACCGGGGGATACTCGAGAATACCCTCTTTGACGAGTTATGAGAACTGCATGCGCGTGAAAGACAATCTCATGCCGAGGACGACTTAGCTCCAAAGTTCACAGGAGGTTTCAGTTGCAGTTGAAGCCTAGAGTGACTTCACATATGCTCCGCTGGCGGAGCAGAGTATCGCCATGATATCCGATGTTGACCCTCCAAGTATTGCGGGAAGGTAACGAAGGTGACGAGCTCTTTAAAGAAGCACTTTTTTTTTACGCGGTAAACACTGCACTGTAGGGGACGCCTTCAGTGGCGCCATATGCCACTTTGGCTCCGCCATTTGTGGTTTGTGGTTCCAGCAGCCTCCTGATTTTGAACGGTGGTATTGAACTGTCATGCCAATCGTATTCAGTGAATAGTAAAACTGAACGAACCATTCGCACATATGACGACGGTAGCAAATTAAGGCAAGAATGATGTAATTACACTACTACACTTTAAAAAAAAAGTAGTCTTACATTTTTTGTTTTATATGCTACACCCCAAAACTTTAGTTCGACGTATAGCGCACTGACGTTGAACCGAAGGTACCAACTTTCACGAGCGGCTGGATAACCGGGGTGTACAACTTATTAAAATAACTAATGTACAAGTTATTGAAAAAAAAGATTGGGATTCTCTTGACTTTACTAAAAACCTCACCATTTTTTGTTTTGTTTTTTCTCGACTCTGCGCTACGTACTCTGAGCTGTTTAATATGTTCTATCACACCGTTGTCAAACCCCTCGGAAAAGTTGAAGTCGTCAGATCGACGTTAGTGCGCTGTATGTCGAACCAGTGGCATACCAACTTGTTTTTCAGTGTGTGTGTGTGTGGGGGGGGGGGGGAGGGGGGGCAAACCAGACCTTCCCTCATTTCCGCATGCTTTGCCCCCCCCCCCCTCTGAGAAATGGGGGGGGGGAGGGCGCCCCGCCCTTGCCCCCCCCCCCCCCGGCCCCCTCCCTTGGTTCGTACGCTGATTTGTCGAAGTGAAGTTTTGAAGTGTAGAATATGTGGCAAAAGGTGTAAGACTACACCTTTTTTAGTTTTTAGAGTGTATGACAAACGCTCATTGTCTGCTCCTCGCGCTGGGCTTGGTGTTCGAACGAAAGATTATGTGCGAGGAGCAGTCGAATTCGCTTTGACAGGGAGTAAGTATATAGAGACAGAGAGAGAGCCTTTGCGTCTGGTCCAGGGTGTAAGATAGACAGATGGGGAAACGGCCCATTGAAGCTATACCGCAGCGTCGTGACCGGATTGTGTACTCGTCTGCTTGCGGGTACCCCCGATTTGCGACAGATGGGCGCTGCGGCGATAGGAAAAATCGGAATCGGATTTGCATGGAACTCTATAGAAGAGTGCGCAAAATAAACCGAGAGCACGACAGTCCTCTATTGAAAATCCACGAGAATCCATCTCCGTCAGTTTAGCCGGTTGCCACCGGTCACCCACCCGGAGTGAGATTTCGCGGTGCTTCACATAGATGGCGCCACAGAAAAAGAGAAAACCGAGGGGGACACAATCCGGTCGCTCATTTGGCTCTCGTTTCCCCACCTGTCTATCTTACACCCTGGTTTGGTCACTAGTCCTGTGTGTTGTGCGTATGCTTATACAGCCTGAAATTATTCTGCCCCAACGGGCGACTTGTCTCTCAGCTGTAGGCGAGAAATTTAGCCAGTGCAGTACAACCGCTAGCCTAGTGTTTTTAACGTGCACCAAGCAGTACACGACCGCACCCCGGTACGATGCTCACCCAGATCGAAACGGGCAGGGATAGGTCACTAATTTGTTCCAATCAGAGCTCGGCGCTATGACGACCGCACACTCTCGTCTCTCTCTCTCTCAGTTTTTCTCTGTTGCAACAACATGTGTAATTTCTTGTTTGAATATTTAAGTATAGCAGGAAAATATATCCTATTCCACGAACATCTGTAGTGATGCTGACATTGACAACGGTAAGAGCGCGAGCGAGTAGCTTGGGAGTTTGCCTTCTATGTATCTGCGCGGCACTCCAAGCCAAAATAAACGATCGCTGGTTTTTCTTATTCTGTTTTTCTCTTAAAATTAAACGGCTACCATAGAAACCACCAGTGTGGCGGGGAGTCCAGACCCATAAAAGAGTTTGGCCATTCGTTGGGAAGTATAGGAGACAAATGAGGAGGCCCAATTGGCCGAAAGCGGGCTGGACGTGTTCCATGGGGCGTCTTCACAAATTCGAATGTGGCCAATCAGAAGCCGGAAATATTACCCTGGCGGTGGTCACGAGAAACAAACTTGATAAGTGCGTCGGAGTAACTCTCGGTGACTGAAAATATGGTGCACGTGATGTTTCAATCACGGTCATCCAAAATCATGGTTGTTAAGTATGGAGAAATCCTGCTTATTATTTAAGCTGATTTTTGTTAGAAAAGTTTATCTTTCCGGAGTTGCGCCGGCATTGTTTTCTTTTCTTTTAACTTTCTATGTCGGGTTCGGCATTTTGGAGGGAGCATTCGTGGGGTCATCGCGGCCGAGGTGGGAGAGCCTCCCCCGCGGTCGTCTCGGGTTTCGGTACGGAGAGAGCCCCCGCTTTGGGACTGCGTGTGGATTTTAACCGAGTGTTCCTGTGGATAGAGGGTTTCGCCGCTTAGTATCAAATTGTCGCTTTTTACCCGATGCAATAATTTAGCTGTTGGCGCCAGCCAGACTGCGGAAAAAGCAGAGAGCAATTCTACAAGGAATTTGGATTTGGCGGTTGCAGCGCAGGGCTGACAGCTCGCCGACCATTGGGCAACAGTGTACCACGTGGGAGTGGTGAAATTTGAAGGGATTGGTTGGTCCCTGAGGGGAAAGGGGGCTCCTACGAGTCTACAAAAGGGGCGCCGAGAGAATTCTGGGGAATTGGCTTCGATTCGATTTTGGGAGACTGGGAACAAAAGTACGGGGTTTTCATTTTTGAAGTTTAACTCATGACTGTTGAGTTGTTTTGTTTTAAAATAAACGTGGCCACACTGGCCACTGTAAAGCCAACCATCGTCGCAATGTGTTCAGCGGGACCGAACAACTTTTAGTTTTTTTTTTATTATCAACTTCCCGGGGGCTGCTGTCATCATCGGGCGAGCACCATCATCGGTCGTCACCATCCGGACCAGGACGCCCACTCCCACCTCCCTCGAAGGAGGTTGACTGGCGCAGTCGACAGGATCCCGCTGACTTTCTGCGACGGGTTGCAACAACGCCACGACGTCAGCTGATGGTGAGCCCCGCCAACATCTGAGTGAGAAGACGGCGGCAATAGCCTGTTGCGTTGTGTGCGGCGGTCGGAGCGGCATCCCAGCGAGAGGCTCCGGGAGTCAAGGGACTCAAGGAAAACGCCACGACGTCAGCTGATGGTGAGCCCCGCCAACATCTGAGTGAGAAGACGGCGGCAATAGCCTGTTGCGTCGTGTGCGGCGGACGGAGCGGCATCCCAGTGAGAGGCTCCGGGAGTCAAGGGACTCAAGAACACCACGACGTCAGCTGATGGTGAGCCTCGTCAATATCTGCGTGAGAAGGCGGAGGCAACAGCCTGCTGCGTTGTGTGCGGCGGACGGAGCGACATCTAAAGGCCCGTTCACACTCTTACGACCTCTTAAATCTTGGTTCCTTACAACCTCTTAAACCAGAGGACACAGTGGCGCCATCTATCGGGTTGCAGTGTAAACTTGACAATCCGGCATATTTTCTATTTCTCCCGCGCATTATCCTTTCTTTCTTGTCTCGAAAAACTTTTGGAAACGTTATAAACGAGCCTTTCTCATAGGTATTACGCACATTCGACCTCGAAAATGCCGCAAAACCGTCGCTCTTGTGAAATGCAGTTCCACGATCACCGCATAGATGGCGCCAGAAATGAAATTTTAAGAAGTTTTAACAGATCTGGTCTCTCTCGGTCGAAGTCGGTCGCAAGAGTGTGAACGGGCCTTAAGGCCCGTTCACACTCTTACGACCTCTTAAATCTTGGTTCCTTACAACCTCTTAAACCAGAGGACACAGTGGCGCCATCTATCGGGTTGCAGTGTAAACTTGACAATCCGGCATATTTTCTATTTCTCCCGCGCATTATCCTTTCTTTCTTGTCTCGAAAAACTTTTGGAAACGTTATAAACGAGCCTTTCTCATAGGTATTACGCACATTCGACCTCGAAAATGCCGCAAAACCGTCGCTCTTGTGAAATGCAGTTCCACGATCACCGCATAGATGGCGCCAGAAATGAAATTTTAAGAAGTTTTAACAGATCTGGTCTCTCTCGGTCGAAGTCGGTCGCAAGAGTGTGAACGGGCCTTTAGTGAGAGGCTCTGGGAGTCAAGGACTCAAGAACGACGGAAGGAAACATCGCGGCGGAGCCACAGGGACGCCTTGGGGAACTGTGACGACACTGCAAGACCCTCGTTTCCAGGTAAGACCCAGGGTTGTTTCCTCCGAGGCTCACAATGTCCAAAGGCACAATATCAGGGGCTAAGGGCGACTCTTCGGGGGCAGAGGATGGAGTAGGTAGCAGGTCGGCAGCTAGAGCGCGTGAAATTCTTAGACTCCAACTCGAAATTAAGAAAGTAAAGCTGGCCCAGATTCAGGCGTTGAGTGAAATGGGTTCGAGGGACCCGACAAAAATGAGAGAACTCGCGAAAGAATTCGGTGTAGTCCTCGCGCCGATGCCGGAGTTTGCAGCCCTCGCTCCGGCATGGTCTAAGAGCGCTGAGACTAGAATGAGTCCGGAGAAAGACCGCGAGGAGAATGCATACGGCGATGACTGCGGCGGCCGCGAAGTGAAAATTGAGAGGAGAGCTGGCGCCGACAAGGCAGAAGCACCCGCCGGTGATCCGGTGACGCAAGGAGGCGACAGCGAGAACGGGAGCGACGGTGACGGTGGCGACGAGGGGGCGAACCTGGCTGGCGACATCGAGCGCAGGGATCCGGGGAACCCCGGCGCACCGATCACCGCAGCACTGGGGAGGCAAGGGCCGTCCCAGGCGGGAAAGAAACGGCTGCGCAAGAAGCGCATTGCCAGGTCGGAGTCGGCGGTCGAGGGGTGCTCCGGGTCAGACCCTGCATTGGTTCCGGGCTACGACGCGGATGACCACGGCGAGAACGTGGACGACGGCGAGAGGACGGCGAAAAGGGCCTCGACTCCTCCGATCCAGGCGTCGAGACGGAAGCTCCGACTGCGGAGAGACACCGACTTCGTGTCGTCGCCGAAGGTCAAGCCTGCGGTTCATCGCAGGGCGACGCCCAGGAAGAAGGTTGCGTCGCGATACTCCAGGAGGGGGAGTCTGGATGCAAGGAGCTGCGGGGGCGGCAAGCGCCAGATGGGCACGGAGGAGAAGGGGAAGCCACTCCGGCCAGTGGCCAGAGCTCGCACGCGAGGACAGCAGACTTTCAGTTTGAGCTCGGGTTCAGCGAGTGTCGTAGAACCGACCGACTGCGCGCCGCCCCAGGCAGTCCTCAGAACGTCTTTAACGACAACGAGATGGACGAGAAGACGGCCACGATTAGGGGGTAGCTAGCCAGGCTACTGGGTTTTTGTTTCGCCTTTAGCCTACATTTATTTCACTGCCCTCCTGATTAATTCTTCTTTTGCTGTTCGGTTGGCCCCTCGGTATTTTATATTCTACATAATATTTTTGGTATGGGGTCTTTATTCTCCGCGGGAGAAGTTTGTCAGTCCTCACTATATTTTGAAACGTGCAGGTCGAGGCTCGAAAGAGCGTAGAGAAAGTGCTGGCGGAGACGCTGAGAGATTATCTGTAGTTTCCTTTTCTGGAGCATTTTGCATTTCTTTTTCTTCAAGTCGTATAGTTTTTGTTTTATTTCGAATGTTTATTTTGACTAGTGCGAACTTTATTAGGAATAGAGTGCCTAGTGGTGTCTGCACCCGTACTGTAGAGCTTTGCGATTTGCGGGTTTAGATATATCTATATGGACATTGTGGAATCTGGAATGTACGACTCTGGGTCTTGCTCTGTGCAGCGTGTCTCCGAAGTAACGGACAGTGTGGACTGATGTTGCGCGAACAACAAGTGTACTTGCAACATTCTTGGTGGGGAGGTGTTAAGTATGGAGAAATCCTGCTTATTATTTAAGCTGATTTTTGTTAGAAAAGTTTATCTTTCCGGAGTTGCGCCGGCATTGTTTTCTTTTTTTTTAACTTTCTATGTCGGGTTCGGCATTTTGGAGGGAGCATTCGCGGGGTCATCGCGGCCGAGGTGGGAGAGCCTCCCCGCGGTCGTCTCGGGTTTCGGTACGGAGAGAGCCCCCGCTTTGGGGCTGCGTGTGGATTTTAACCGAGTGTTCCTGTGGATAGAGGGTTTCGCCGCTTAGTATCAAATTGTCGCTTTTTACCCGATGTAATAATTTAGCTGTTGGCGCCAGCCAGACTGCGGAAAAAGCAGAGAGCAATTCTACAAGGAATTTGGATTTGGCGGTTGCAGCGCCGGGCTGACAGCTCGCCGACCATTGGGCAACAGTGTACCACGTGGGAGTGGTGAAATTTGAAGGGATTGGTTGGTCCCTGAGGGAAAGGGGGCTCCTACGAGTCTACAAAAGGGACGCCGAGAGGATTCTGGGGAATTGGCTTCGATTCGATTTTGGGAGACTGGGAACAAAAGTACGGGGTTTTCATTTTGGAAGTTTAACTCATGACTGTTGAGTTGTTTTGTTTCATAATAAACGTGGCCACACTGGCCACTGTAAAGCCAACCATCGTCGCAATGTGTTCAGCGGGACCGAACAACTTTTAGTTTTTTTTTTATTATCAACTTCCCGGGGCTGCTGTCATCATCGGGCGAGCACCATCATCGGTCGTCACCATCCGGACCAGGACGCCCACTCCCACTCCCTCGAAGGAAGTTGACTATGGTGGAAGAGTGCGACTAGCGGAACGATCGATATATAATCCGTACGCCAAGCGCCGACGAATCTGCCGTCCGAGTTGTCACCGCTCTGTCCGACTTCGAGCAAAACAGAGTTGAGCCGCGCATTCGTTTCTTACATCTTTCTGTGTGATCATGATCGAAACATCACGTGCACGCTATTTCCAACCACAAAGAGTTACTACACTTCACTCTTACGCGCTTATTAAACCTATATACGAACATATACCTCTGATTAAAACAGTTTCTCGCTACCACCACTAGGGGATTCTTCTAGGCTTCTGGTTGACCAAGAGAGCATGCCAACCGTGCACTTTCTGCGTCTGGTGCACGCTCTGGCTCTGCCCGCGCCTCCCATTGACCAAACACTCTGAATACACGGCTCTGGTCCCCACTGAGGACTATGTCTATATAAGCCGTAACTTTTTGGTGTCTGCTATATTCTGCCTGGACAAAATGCGCAAAAACGGCCATGTCATGTCCGCGCTAACAGTGCCGCACAGTGTATACGAGTTGCCGTGCTATACTCGTGCACCATTTATGACATTTCAGAAGTATAGTGAAAAGTGCGCGTGCACAGCGTTGATGGGCAACGAAGATTCACAAGGGCTCGAAGAACGTTGTCCGCAAGTACAGTCTAAGCTCGTTATAACAGACCTTGATTTTGACTAAGATTTTGGTCTGATGTAAGAGGAGTATGTTGTATGCAGATATGAAGTTGAGTCAATGGTATGTGGAGGAAAACCAACTGAACTTCACAAATCGGTATGTTATATCCAAATGTCTGTTGTCGGTTGTAATGAGCTTAGACTGTATATCAAAGCAAGTATACTATTACTCCACGCACCCGTGCCATTAGGAAGTTTTAGAATAGTGTGACGCAAAGGCTTTGGGCGTAAAGAATGGCGTCGCACTGTGCTGCATGCATGCGTCGAACGGTGCGGCTTGCGCTTTGCGTGCACTGTTTTTAGCGCGCGCTATGGTTCGGAAATGGCGTGCTTACGCAAAGAGCTCCTCCAAGGAGGATTCGTTATGAGAAGTTGGCTAAAGCCAAGACGAGCGCAGTTAACAAAATGGCGACTCCAGGACCGCGGCTGCGGCCGGTTTGACGGCGTCGTGAGCGCGACGTCGGCGGCATCCTCGCGACTGCGATTTTCAACACGGGACGACATTGCGCTAGGTTCGACAGACCTAGTAAGGTGAGTGGGCAACGATCGCGAGCAACTTGATGCTTGCGACGCGCGCACATCAGTCGGCGAAGGTGAGGTGTGCGAAGGTCAGTACACAAGAGACGAGACCTCTCTTACCGAGGCGACGCAAGCGGACACGACCGGTAGACCGCTCCCGTCGCATTTTCATATCGGAACAAATGTAAAATGTTACTCTGAATTTTAAAAAAAAACGTTCTTTTCTCAAGTTTTAGCATTTTGTGCGATAGACAAAAAATTGTTACTGTGTCCCGATGGCGTTGCAAGCGCGAGATGGTGATGCTTGGGCTTTTGCGTCGCGGCGGAGAAACGCTATTCTAAAACTCTCTCACGCATCGTGCGCTAACTCGAGCGCTAATTGTAGTGCTGGCTTGCGCTAAACTCTGCGCATACGTCAATTCTGAAACTCCCCTATTGTCACGCAATGCGGTTGTGATTCGATCGGGGACTCCTGAGCTCCTCCCGTCCGGTAAACACTTCTTCCTCCAAGCTGAGCGGCTCCAGCGGACCAGCGTGCATGGAAGGCCCTCCCCTCCTCAAAGGGTGCCAGTCACTTGCAGGCGGCCTTCCAGCGGGAGCTTGGTACCCAGTTTTTTCCTCTTTCGTAGACGTTGGCCGGAGCCCGGGGTGTTGCAGGCTAGGGAGGGGAACAGACGCGAGGCCGGGCAGGCGCGAGCCCCTCACGTGGCTTCATACGCGCCCGCTCCGCGGCGTGGCTTCGGCGGCGGCGAGCCGAGCAGTCGGAATCTCGCTCTTGGCGCGCCTGCAAGGGCCTCGCGGTGGGGGGGCCGAGCTCGGGTCGAAACCCCCGCCGGCGGCCTAATCGCATCTGGAAGCCTCGCTGCGGCCTAAAAACAAACCGGGCGGGCGGCCCGCGCTCTGGCCTCGGGTTGGTCCCCTCCGCCTCGCTGCGGGCTTTGGGCCGGGCCGGCAGTCGGGCGGAGACGGCGGGATTTCCATGGCGAAAACTCCCTCTCCCTCTCCCCTGCAAACCTTAACCCTCTCCCGCGCATACTTCAGGAGACTCTCTTTCCTCTTTTACTCTCCTCTCTCTTTCTCTCTCTGTCTCTCGGCGTGTGGACCGCCGAGCCAACACCACCTAGGAGCTGAAGTGGCCGCAGCGCTCCTCCGGTGACGTCACACGAGTCGGCTGGCGAGCGCCGCGGAAAAGTGCTGCACTGAAGGCGTCGCGCATAGATTTACCGACGTAGAATGGCATTTTTTATTGACCCATACGTTTTGTTAATTGGTAAAACAGGATTTATAAATATCTATAAGACTGGGAAACATAATTTGTTACACGGGAAGCATATCAGGACGTACCATTATTGTTATGGTATGAAACAACAAGGTTAACGACGTTTTGAGAGAGGTGGCTTTTCGTTTTAGGCATCCAGATCTTGGGTGCTTTAATTATCTCTAGGAGTTAGAAGACACAAACAAAAAACAAAAAATGCCCTGAAACGTTATTGTAAGTGATGGGACCGCCAATCTGCATAACAGCAACAATCTAGTTGTAGATGACATGAGTGTTTACTAAATTCGTATGTGAAGCTAATGAAAATAAGATTATTAAAAATGTGGACTTTTGGAGCACGAAAAAATGTAATGTGTTGAAATGTACTTTTTACCAGAAGTAAACATATGATAATAAAAACAACTGCAGGCGAACTGGGGAATATTTATCATAAAGTATTTAATCCGAGACTGAGACACGAAGAGGAAAAATTTAACGCAGAAAAGAAACAAAAAAGAGGGACAGACGCCGCCTAGATCGAAGTGCATAAGTTTTGATTAAACCGAGCGCAAGCAAACTTAGCAAGCTTAAGCATAATTTTCAGTAAGGGACACATGCAGCTGTGGGAGCTTCATGCACACATCTACCCGCGTTCATTCACACTACGAATAGATGCCGGGAATATAAGTTCTCTCACCTTTGAAAGCTTCAAGTTGTACATCCTCGTGTATCCATACTTTCTTCTTGTATCCATCTTGACACAATTCACACACAAGCCGCTAAGATGCCGCTCTGTAGCTTTCGTGACACTAAAACACAGCATATGTACGGCATGTAGACTTTAATGCCGCTTCGCAATAATAATGCTATGACAACTGTTGCATTGAATATAAAATAATTATTTATATTTTAGGGTTTCACATTTCTTTTTCTTTGACTTGGAATTAGCTAGCCTCATAATCTTCTCGTTCACCCTTCCACAATAGTTTTTCAGCACAATGTTCGTGCTGCACCAGAACAAGTTCTTCAGCACGAGCTCACTTGTGTGTCTTTCTTCACATGCGTCGAAGTCACAAGTCTCGTTGGTAGACAGCAGTTCCATTGTAAGCTCGGTGACGAACTGACGCTGGATCGGAACCTTCAGAAACTCTGCCTGTTTGGAGAGTCCTTGAGAAACGTAATTGTGTGTCACGGCATTAACAGCGAACATAGTTGGATAAAGGAGCCCCCCTCGATCCCATTCCTTGAGAAGAGAGTAGTTCTCCAGCACAAGTAAAACTATTGCCGTCTTATCTTCTTCAGTAAGCGCCGCCCTGCATTTTTGACATTTCGGCTTTTTCAAAGCGGCATAAACTGCGTACCCTGCCACGTGGACTAGGACTGGGAGGGTCTAATTTATCGCTTGTGACACTGCCTCTTCTGTAACTACACTATGTTTCAGCTGGGCCGTGGCGTGTTTACTTGTTTTTCAAGCTCTTCCCATCGCTCGTTTTCACACGGGATTGTCTGCAGTCGCAGCTTATTTTCACCTTCATAAAGCTGCCTTATAGATATGTGCAATTACGAGCCAGCCAGCTGCCCGTACTTCCCGAAACGGTCTTCCAAGCTATCAGTCTGAATCTTTCCCAGCAGGACATAGTTCAGCCCGAGTTCAGTGAAACAGTTTTCGATGATCTCCACAAGTGCACGGGTCGTTTAACGGAGTGCTCCGTGAGTCTCCTTGGTTAGCGTGCCACTGGTAAGATTCTCGCTTTCCCATACGTCAAGTCCAGCCAGTCAAAAAGAGTGCACAAAAAATGCCCATTGGGATCGTCCTCTGCAGAAGTTACTGGTTCTTGAAAGTCGTCTCTGAGTCGCGTCCCTTTGTTCGGCGTCCATGTTAAAATCTCCTTCAGATTTCGACAGCTCGAAGACTTCATTGATTCCTTTAAAAATATGCGCCACAGATGTAGGAACAAGAGGGGAACATAGAGAGAAGGCTATGCTCCTGACCGTGGTTTTGAAAACGGGAGCTTGCGCTACAAAGATACGTTTGTAAAATTAAAGGCGAGAGGTAGCTTGTGCTTGTCGCCCTCGCTGCCACTTCAGTGTAAAATTCAACAAAATAAATTCAATAATTAAAAAAAAGTGAAAAGATATGAGAGTTCTCACCCTGGTATGCGTCGATAGAACCAGGTTTTTTTTTTCGAGGAATCGCCCGCACCCATACTTTTCGCAGTTCTTCATCCTTCGGGAACTAAACACAGACACTTTCTTCGACGACGTTTCATAGTTCCCATGGCACCCAGGGACACAGCATTTATGAGGCATGGCTAGCCCGAAAGCCGCCCGTAACTTGACAACCACAACGCGTAAACCGCCAAGCACACAAACACGCGTTAACCGCCAAGCACACCAAACACAAAAGACAAAAGAGACGGTTAGAGCAGTTCGCGTACTCCCGCCGCGAGGATTGTGCAAGCCGCCGTGCGCAAAGGATGCAAAAATTGTCACTGCGCAACTGCCCCGGGGGAACCCTGGGCTCGGAGAAAGCTAAAAACAAAAACAAAAAAGCCCGGAGCATGCGCCGCTTGGCGTCCTCGAGAAAACACATATAAGAAAAAAAAAAAGAGTGCATGTGTTGTGGAGAAGCCTTCCTCTCAGGTCGGCCCACTCGTCGTGAATCTGTGACGTCACAACTCCGAGCGCTGCGGCCTTCGCTCTAGGTGGTGTTGCTCGAGCTCGTAGTTTACTCATTCGCGTCCTCATCCATGCTAGCCCGTCCTCGGTTTGTCTGCTTCCTCTCGTCCCGTCTCGTTATGGTGGTCGCCCTTTCGCTGTGACGTCATCTGCTATGTTTTTCTTGTGGCCGGTAGGACTCTCCTGAAGTGTTCGGAAGTGAAATGTATTCTAAAGACGACCTGCGAAATGAGGCGTGGTCGATGATGAGAGAGAACAAGCGAGGAAGCAAAGATGGCAAAGATGCTTTATAAACCCTTTCTGTGGAAATGCTCTCGAAAATGCACTTCGCAATTTGGGGAAAGCTTTGGATCAGGACTGGATCAAAGTGCACATCCTGTGGCGCTGCCGCTTAGTCCTTCAAAAGTACAAAGGATACTATATTTTTGAAAGGAGAAGCTGTTACCTCATAGAGATTGGGAGGACATGCCATCTTTGATAGACCCGTTTCTCTCTCTCCCTCTCTCTTCTCTCTCTCTTTCTTGATCTCTAGGGCTTGTAAGAATATTGAATATCTCAAAGCGCTTTAAACATTTGTCGTCGGTGTCAAAATAATGGATGGTCGAGGACTCGTCAAGCTGCGTGTGTGCAGCTTTTTCTCTTTCCCCTCCGTCATACACTTGACGGAAAATAAACATCATTATTATTATTATTGACTCTGTTCTGGTTTACCTAAGTTTACGTGTCATTATCTGTATAAAAGTGTTTTTTTATATGTGGGCGGTTTCAGTTGGATTCAGGCAACGAGTGGCAGTCGTATTTTTTAATTTTGCTTCAAATGTTTATATTTTGTGGAGCATGTTCCAAGAAGAACAATCCTTTTTATTTTATTGTCCTGACATGTTTAGTTTCTGAGAAAAAAATCTCAAAGAAGCGGGAAAGAACGACGAGGTTTTGACGATTGTCGTGTGTGGCGTTTTCGAATCACTCTCTATCTCAAAGTATTCAAAAGAGAGCGTCTATATTTTTTTTGGTCTAATGTATATAAAAGTAGGTAAAACGACATTATAACTACTATTTATTGTTCGTCGCTCCAATCTTAGTAAAAATTTCCAAACATGCCTCCGCGAACAACTGTGACCTAAATTGCGGATTTTTTTTTTGAGTGCTACTATGTTCAGTATCGCTTTTAAAATAATACTACGCGTAGAACCTTTCATTGCCTTCTAAATTAAGCAAACTTCGTGTCTTTATCATGCATGAGTACTGAGAAATAAATTATGTACCCGAGAAGGTTGTTTGTTACCTTTAGTTCAATTTCAGTATAGCTGTATTAAAAAAAAAACATTTTTTTTTGCGTCGCGTTTTTTTTTACTTTTTTTTACGAATACATTCCGTTAGAGGTATTTTCACTGGTTTTTAGTTTTAAGCCTATAAATATAGCAATACGTAAATCTCGGAACGAAGTAC
>JAZHYW010069317.1:0-11227 GCA_037355805.1 Ixodes ricinus
CTTTAACTGTCGCACCAGGTTACCTGCGAACAAAGTAAAAAGAAACCTGAGCGTTCGTTCAAAGCAGGTGTGCACAACTCAAAAATGACGCGGGCCAAAAATTGTTTATTGGAAACTGCGCGGGCCGCACCTAGTGTGACACGTTACACCTTTTTGCTGCAGACAGGTTTTCAATATCCGGCATCATCGCACTGGTGGCCGTCTTCAGCACATCTCGCAGTGTCATGTCCGTCATAGAAGATCGAAGACGGTTCTTGTTGAGGGTCATCAGTGAGAACGTCTGCTCACAGACATACGTGCTCCCAAAAAGTGATGCAAGCTTCAATGCGTGGTCCACAAGGTTTCCGTACTTGCTCCTGTCAAGGCTTCTGTAGAAGTCAAGCAGCTGAGACTCACGATGCATACTCTTCAGTTCTGGCGAGCACTGGAGGTCGATGAGTTCTAGCTGCAGCGTCGGACCTGTGTCTTCCGGTGCGACAGAAAACGGATCGCGGAACAAATCGTAGTTATTCTTCTCACTTTCGAATGCCTTGAATCTATGCTGGAACTCGGAGAGCAGGTACTCAACCTGTGGAGCGTACCCCGTCTTCCGATTTTCGCCGGTGGGAAAGAGCTTCTGGCAGTTTGGAAAGTGAACTATTCTTCCACCCCCAAGCTGCAATTTGAAGAGGCGCAGCTTTCCTTGGAACGCGAAGATCGCGCTCACTATGTCCGAAATCAGATTGTCTTTTCCTTGGAGAGCTATGTTAAGCGTGTTGAGATGGCTTGAACTATTGGTAAGAAATGCCAGATCCCACGACCATTGTTCTTCCTCCAGCTTTAGTATGTGTTTCCCTTCCTCTTGCAAGAAAGCGATGATGTCGGTCTTCAGCGCGACGAAGCGACTCAGAACATTCCCACGGCTTAGCCAGCGAACTTCAGTGTGATACGGGATGTCCATGTGCTCACTCTCCATTTCTTTCAGGTACTCTTGAAATTTCCTGTGCTTCAATCCCCGAGCACGTATAAAGTTTACAACCGAAGTCACGACCTTCATCACATGGTCAAACTTCATCACTTTGGCACAGAGTGCTTCCTGGTGAAGCACACAGTGATATTGCTTCAGTTCTACACCACTGAACGCTTGAAGTAAGGCAACGGCTCCGTTTCTCTTTCTTATCATGGCTAGGGCTCCATCGGTGCAGACACCTGCGAGTTTTTCCCATGATAGCTTGAGCTTCTCGATGACGTCTTTGACCTCCTTGCTGATCTCTTTTCCCGTAGACCGTCCGTGCATTGAGCAAAGCTCTGCCAGCTCCTGAGTCACTTCGAAGTTTTCGTTCACACCACGGATGAAAACAAGCAGCTGTGCTGTGTCTTTGATGCCTGTGCTCTCATCCAAAGCAAGAGAGTAGTAGACAAAATGACTGCAACTCCTCTCCAGCTGTTTTGATAGGTCGTCGACAATGTCATGCACACGTCGTTGTACTGTCATTCTTGATAGGCTCAGGTTTCGGAAAACCAACTTCTTGTCCGGGCACATCTCCACAAAAGCAATCATAAGACATTCCTTGATGAAGTCGCCATCAGTAAACGAACGACCTGAACGAGCGATCTGTCGAGATATCTGAAAAGACGCCCGCGTGGCTGCTTCAGGTGGGTTCTTCGCTTTCGTAAAAATGCTTTGCTCAGCAAGCAAATTCCGTTTTAAGTCCTCGGACTTTGTTTTTCTCTCCGAATCCGAAAGAGCGCTGAAGTCGCGGGCATGCTTGGTCTCGTAGTGGCGTCGAACGTTGTATTCTTTAGGAGCCGCGAGAGATTCTCGACACACAAGACATAAGCACTTCGATGCGTTCTCAATGAAAAAGTACCTCCATGTCCACTCCTGGTTGAATTTCCAGCCCTCCTGGTCGATTTTTTTCTTCTTTGGAAGTGCACTCATATTCCAAGCGTGACACGACTATAGTCGGTTAGATGCTCTTCCCACAAGCGTGATGAGCCGGTTTCAAATCCCTCCGCAATAGAAAGAAGAGTTCACTGGAAACGCTTCTTGTTCCGCTTCAATGGATAGATAATGGCCACAGAGTGGTGCCAACTTGTCTTCGACCCCCACTTTTGACGACAGCGACCTTTATATTCACCGGAGGGGGAAGCGAGCCCCTCAAAGCAGCCTTTGTATCTATCGGAGGGGAAAGCTAATCCCGAAAGTGGGCTTTGTTTCCATCGAAGGGGCAAGACTCTAATCTCCCTCTCGTGACTTCCACAATGCTAAGTCAAAGTCGAAAGATAAAGCAAATATGTACAGAAAGGCAAGACCCTCCTCGCGCGTTGGCCGCGACGTCATGGAAACGATGGGACGCTATAGGATGTGGAGGTGGCGGAGGGATATATGATTCCCGTTTGAGGGGCATTTGCCGCTACCTTCTTGACTTGTAACCTACTATAGCTTTTCTCTATGTGCAACAAGCTGTCACTGATCATGTCCCAACAGGAGGGAGAGGGCTGTAGCCTCCATGGAGAAAGGGAGGAGGAAACGGGATGAAGAAGAACTGGAACAAGGATAGGGGAGGGACGCTGTTAGGGGTCATAACAACGCACCGGATGGCTGTACAGGCTTTTGTATTGTTGTTTTCTGTGGGTCTAGTGGAGAGGGAATATTTGAACTGAGGACGCGGAGTTTTCCCCGGAAAAGAGGACTCTGAGAAAAGTAGGTCAACGGGTTCGAATGCTTTCTGCCAAGTCAACGGCCGCAGTGCATTGAATGACACGGTGAGTGGTTTCTGCGCTCAGCTGGGCCGCGGGCCGCGGGCCACACAGAAAGTGCCCGCGAGCCGCATGCGGCCCGCGGGCCGTATGTTGTGCACCCCTGGTTTAAAGGGATGCTGAACCGAAATTTGGATTCCACAAAGCACGTCGGCAAAAGCGTGCAACGGGATGCTACAAACATCAAAACATCACTCATACAACGACATATCGAACGGATGACCGTATTTTTCAAAAAAGGAGGGGCATTTGACAGATATCTTCACGTCATGTTTCTCCGAGAAGAGTCGAGAAGGAGAGGGAACGGCCTCGCGTCTTCTCCGCCTCGCCACCTTGAGGGGGCGAAACGAAAAGGGGAGGAAACGAGATATCTTCACGTCACGCGCCTCGTCGGCCTCGTTCAATCTCGACTTTCTTCTTCTAAAAATACTGCCGTCAATTCGAGATATCGCCTTACGGGTAGTGTTGTGGGGATTGTAGCGTCCCGCCTACAGCTCCTGCATTGTCTTTTGAAATCCAAATTTCGGTTCACCATCCTTTTAACATTTCGAAAGCTGACATAGAACGGAACTATAATGCACCCTTGTCGCACAATTATAGACTATTGTCGCTATTGTTTCGATGTTCAGTCGCTGGGTTTAGCGCCCTCGTGAACATTTCACAATTGGGAAATTATTCTTAGCTCATACATTTTATACGCACCATAAAATGCGTTGCCCAACGCATTGCGTAGTTGCATTAAAAACACCGTTTTGTTTTGCAATCTGCCTCATAGTACGTGTCCGCCGCCCCCAATTTGAACTAACCCAACCTACCTAACCCGGAGAAGACCCTCGTTTGGATGCGCCGCAGCACACACGCGCAGAGCCATAGCTCCAGCCGAGTTGGCCGCAATGGTCTCTATTGAGCGGCCTCCCACCTCCCACGCGCAAAACGCCCAGCCTCGCTGAATGGCGCTCATTAAGAAAAGAAGTGGCCCTAATTTCGAGCGCAACGCCGCAACCCAGTCGGAGCAGCCCCTACATAGAACTTAGCCCACCGTCGGGCTTCTGCAAGTAATACCTAAGTAGAGCAGAAAACCGTCTACCCCTTCACCCCAAGGTGGATCGAAGAGGAGACCGAAACCCTGCGGTACCAATGAAGCGCCCAGAAGGCAGCTACGTCAGTGCCTTCCATGGACCGCACCTACCGATGGACTGTTCAGAAACGCGCCACGTCCTGATTGTCTTCGGTCGAATCAGCCAATCAAGAAGCTCAAACTGGAAGTGACAACGCGCTTTTCTGCATGCAGGTCTGTACTCTGGTTCATCTCGGCCGGAAATGGAATGGAGACCCTCTGCAGTCTATGGCACGAGATTCTTGGCGACGAGATCCGTTCGCAGTCACTCGCCGTTCACCACGGTTCGGAAAGTTAAGACACAGTCGTCGGTCGTTCTTATCGGGCCTCTTCTCTCGCTGCTCCTTCTTCTTGTCTCTCTCTCTCTCTATATATATATATATATATATATATATATATATATATATATATACAAGGTGTCACAAAAAATATTTACAGGGTTTCTTTTCACCGCGGAAATAAACTAGGCATCGCCGAATGCTCATTCTCCACCCAAAGGTAGCGCTAGAGGTCACAACCAGATGCCAAAGTTTCAGCCCGATCCGATAACTTCATCAAAAGTTATAAGTGATTTTCTGAACATTTCAATGGGAAAATGGAGCCCATTTTTGCCCGTTTACGGTTTCTAGTGCCATAGAGCCTCATGTATTCGAAAACTCCGTCGGCCGCCATTTCCCCATTGAAATTTTCAGAAAATCACTTTAACTTTTGATTAAGGTATCGGATGGGGCTGAAACTTTGGCATCTGGTTGTTTCCTCTAGCGCTACCTGTGGGCGGAGAATAAGCGTTCGGCGATGCCTACTTTATTTCTGGGATAAAAAAGACCGTGTAAATTTTCTTTTGTGACACCCTGTACATATATTTCCCTTTCCTACTCTCTCCCTCCCCTCCCTTTCTCTCTCTTTTCTTCCTTTCTCTTTATTGTAATTTCTCTATTTGCTCATTTTCTCTGCTTTAATTCGCTCTTCTTTACATCTCTTTCTTCCTTCGTCTCTCTTTCTTTCTTCCTTTCTTGCCCCTTTTTCTGTCTATATATATATATATATATATATATATATATATATATATATATATATATATATATACACCCATCTCTCTATTTAATTCTATTTCTCTTCCTCAGCAAGTACATGGGTGTTATGGTACGGCCCAAGTGCAACACAGTTTCGCTATTTGGAGGCAGGCTGCAAAATGACTCGTTCGGTTTCTGCGCCAAGGCACGCGCTGGTGCCCTGTTTAATGAGGCGAACTCCTAGCGTCTGTCTCGGCGTCTGAAGCGTGGCCTGCGCCGCTAGGTGCTGGCGGCTTACTGGCGCGACCGCACGCATTGCCAAATGAAGCGCGTCCATCGTTTTCCGAGTGTCGGCGGGACTGCGCATTAGACGGGACGAAACCAAGCGGGGTTTACTCTTATCTGGCGACACCGGATTTCTGTTGCGATTTGGCACTCGGAACTGTGGAACAAATTGGAAAAATTCACGTCGAGGTATTGCAGAAGGAATGGAGAACGGTCTTGAATAAACTGCTTTTTTAAAACACATAATTTAAAACACATAACGTTCCATCTAACAAAAATCACCAATAAACGCCCGTCGTTGTTGAAACCACGACATCGGTTAAAACCGAAAAACACTCATTTCTGAACATCTTTTGTCTATTTGGGACTGTTTTTTGTCGAAACCCTTCCCTTTTTGAGTTAAACTCCTAGTTTTTAATTATATGTTTTTTTTTTCAAACTTTAGTCCCCGTTTATAGCGTCCGTCCAAAATGTATCATCGAAATAGTATACCCATATATGAAAACCAAATAAACACCGAAAAATGTGTGCCCATTTTTCGTAAAAATAATCGCAGGAACATCTACTGCCTGCGGACAGTGTTGTAGGAGTTAGCGAAATGTAGCGAAATACGTTACTACCTTATTTGCAAATAAATGGAACGCGTTAACTGGGCTATTTTAACTCAACATAAAAAGAGCGTGTTACCATTACTGTTACAGATAAAAAGTAAGGTACGTTACTTTTGCGTTAGTGTTCTTTATGAATAAAAAATTACAGACATGACTTTTGGAAACAGCACATACGTCCCCCTTTGGGAAACGCTAACGCTGACTCATTCACTTTTCTGTTTTCGCTTCCTCATTTGCTTCCTCTATTTTTGCTGCATCTTTTTGGCCTCCTGACGGAGTCAGTGTTAGCGTTACCTAACAGGGGACATGTGCAGCGTTTCCCAAGGGTCATGCTAACGTATTTCCTAAGAATCCACCAATGGATCTTCCTGTAAACTTTTACACCACTTTTCTGTACTCTGCCTGTCAGAGTACGTCGACGCCCTTGGATACGGTCATCCCTATCACTCGCGGAAAGAACCACATCCATACCACTCAGGGAAAAAAACCGCATCCAAATCGCATGTGCAGGGAATCCCGCCCATCGTTTTAACTACGCACACACACATCACAGCCCACGCACCGCTACTACGGAAACCCGGAGCGAAGAAGAACCGGCGACAGGGAAGCAGCAACTGAGCATGCCCGCATTATACCGCGCATGATGCGATCTCATTCAGCACCACGGCTCTGTTATCTAGGAGGTCTAGATAACAAAAGACGTAGTGCTGAGTGAGATCGCGTCATCAGAGAAGGCCAACGCTGGACACAGATGACACGACGATTGCGTCAACGTTTGGCTTAAACTTGACTCGAAGCCGTGCGCTGACGCAGCACTCGTTTGCAATCCGCGTTCAGCGTTGATCTTCTCTGATGACGCCTTCTTATTCAGCACTACAGCTTTGTTTTGTTATCTAGGAGGTGTTCCGCGCCGACTCCTCCTCTCTGGCTCCGCGACAGTTTTGCGCGTGACTTTGACGAAAACGAAAGGGCTCGTTTTGACAAAAACCTGGCGGTGTCTGTCAGTTTGTCAACGCCGGGGAGAGAAGGAGAGATTGACGCGTGCTGACGTCAGCGCTTCGAACCAATGGGAGCTTCGCATGCGTCACCCTCTCGTCCCCCTTCTTCCTCTCTCCCCGGCGGTGACAAACGAAAGACACCACCCGGTTTTCGTCAAAACGAGTGTTCTAACGCTCACGCATTAAACGTTTGAGTGTTTTGACGTAACAAGTATGCATAAGAGCCATATTTCAAGAAACATTATGTCCAAGCAAAAACTAAACATAATTACCTTATCGTTTTCACGGTTCTGATTATGAAGGTATCTGGGACGAGTCCAAGGTACCTTCAAATTTTGGAAGAAGATGTAACGAGTAACGTAACTACGTTACCCGTTTCGCAATAAGTATCATGATAAAAGTTGTACCCGGGAATTCTTCGAGTAGTAAGTCTGTTCTCTGCACGGATGATGAATTTAGGTCATGACGTGGCTAGTAATCTATGGTATGTTTAGGTTTCGCAATATAAACCCTTGTTTTGACTTCTATTTTTGTGCTAGTTACTTGAAATTTTCTAATTGGAACGATTACTAAAGATCTGCTGAGCAGAAGAGCTGGAACACGTATTTTCCCACTTTCTAAACGACGTGAAAATTTGTTGTACCTGTACCACTGTCCTCTAAATTTTTTTTTATTTCTTTTTCACTGTCATGTCGTGTTTTTAAGTATAGTATGTGATTATTTAGACTAATTTTAAGCCACTCTTGGTACATGCATTTCTTTGTGTCAAACTTTTAAAAATGATGTATAAAATTCCTTCGGTTATTTAGAGTGAAAGAACAAAGCAAACCTCATTGCGCGTATTTTTTTTTATATACCGCTACACTGGGGTACGCTGAATCAAATAATACATGGTTTGCTGGGTTTCATACTTGCCACTACAATTTCAGGTTTAGAAATTTAACTGTTGGTATTTCTACGAAAGAAAGGGGCTTTGTTAAATAAGAGAAAACTGCGGTGTTTGTGGCTGCCTATTGGGCGCAAAATTACTTGTTCACGAACGTTATATGAAAACAGCAAGCAACAATAATTCCGTTGGACACGCATGTCTCTTCGTAACTATTAAGAAACTTCTGAACCATATCGCGTTATTTATGTGCGAAGTGAAACAAAAGTAATTTGAAAGTGACTCTTTTGTTCATTTCAACATACGTAAGTGTACTCAAGTTAACGTGTGCTTCGCTGTGAATTGGTTAAAAGAAAAGTGCTACAAATTGCCGCCTCGAATTCTTCTCAACAATTTTTAAAATTGTATCTAATACGAAGACGCAATCAAATCATTTCTAATCGTGCTAGTACACTGTCTGGTTTTCGAGAAAGCCAAGAAGCAATTTCCCAAACGATGACTTCTTCGATTGCGGGCGATTCAACAAGGAAATCTGTGGCGGAAGTGCTAGCCATTCTTTTCCCGTGTCGCTAATGAACGCAGTAACCAGGGGCTAACATTAGCCCACAGCGGTGTCGAAGGGTGCGGGGGACAAGCCGCGGGGGACAACTCTTTCGGGGAGACCGATATAATTGCTTGTTGATGCCCAGACCGAACGACGTGTAGCAGCAGCTTGTCCGGACTCGACTAGCCTGTTCGCTTATGCTTGCTTCAGTGTTTTTACTACTCCGTCACGATCAGGTCAGACTACCCTAGTTCCTGGCCTTGGATTGCAGGATCGCCACACAGGAAACAAACGTAATATAGTTATATTTTTACAGCATTAACATGTATATTTTTATATACCTATAAATATTTTTATAGGTACACCTATACTAACCCCAAAATGGCTCACAGTATACATAAAAACAATCAAAAATGTGTTACACTCATTCCATAAAGATTTACAGCAATTATATCAGTCGTAAGTAAGGATATATCAGTTACTTTGCCATTGTGAAGGCGATTCGTTTAAGACACATCGGATCATTATTTATGGGCACAGTATTAGGGTGGTACTCAACATATTTTATCTTCAATGTTTACATAAAGAGCACGAAAAAGTTGAAGACATCAATCGATGGAGTTGTCGGATAGTCCAGTTGCTGAACCTTGTGTCTCGTGTCGATCTAGTTTGTCCTCCTTCGTTGTCGCCGCGGTAGGACAACTGCCAAACCATCTTGTACGTTCATATTTTTTTAATGCGCTAGCATTAGAACGCTTGTTTTGATGAAAACCCGGTGGGGTGTGGTGTGTGTGAGCTTTGCAAGCGTCAAAACGAGGCCCTTTCGTTTTCGGCAAAGTCACGCACACAGCTGGCGTGGAGCCAGAGAGGAGGAGGCCGCGAGCAGCAGCTCCTAGATAACAGAGCCGTAGTGCTGAATGAGATGGCTTAATCAGAGAAGGCCAACGCTGGACACACACTGGAAACGAGTGCCGCGTCAGCGCTCGGCTTCGAGTCAAGTTTGAGCCGAACGTTCACGCAATCGTCATGTCCAATCTGTGCCCTGCGTTGGCCTTCTCTGATTACGCCATCTCATTCAGCACTACGGCTTTGTTATCTAGGAGGTGTTGCCGGTGTTGCGCTGTGGCGCGGTAGAATGCTGGCGTGCTCAGTTGCCGCTCTGCTGTCGCCGGTTGTTCTTCGCTCTGGGTTTCCGTAGTAGCGATGCGTGGGCTGTGATCTGTGTGCGTAGTTAAAATGATGGATTTGGTTCATTCGACGAGGGATTTGGATGTGGTTCTTTCTACGATTTATACGGATGACCATATCCGAGGGCGTCGACGTACTCCGACAGACAGAGTACAAAAAAAGGGTGAAAAAAATTACAGGAAGATCTTTTGGTGGATTCTTAGGGAATCTGTTAGTAAGCCCCATTGGGAAACGCCAGATGCGTCCACCTTTGGGAAACGCTAACAATGACCCCGTAACGAGGCCAAAAAGAGGCAGCAAAAAATAGAAGAAGCAAAAGAAAAGGGTGAAGGAGTTAGCGTTCCGCAAAGGACGTGTGGCGTTTTCAAGGGTCATGCTAACACATTCTATAAGAATTGACCAATGGATCTTCATTTTACTTTTATTAGACACATTAAGTATGGTCCCAATGATGGTATCAGCAATTCACTGGTTCAAACAGCATTCTGCGGACGTGGGTGGTTATTGCAGTAGGCTCCGTTTTTTTTTGTATCCAGAGGTCTTCAAAAGTGGATCCAAAGAGACCAAGATCAAACAAAACCAGCGACTACGTTCGACCGCACCGAAAAAAATGGCGCTGAACAATATCAGGGATAAAACTTTGGAAGGCCGGAGCGTGATATGGGCACAGCGCAGACCGGTAGCTTCTTGACAGAGACGCTGAGATACCGCTCTCTTCTCTTGCGAGCGTTATCATCGTAAAGCTCGAATCCCAATGTCCACGAAACAAATCGAATCCGGCACTCCGGTGCGGGCGAAAGTGAGACAAAAGTAAAAACGTGGAGAAGAAAAACGAGTGGGAACAAAACTTGTATCTTCTGAAGGAGAGTAGGAAAAGAAGAGACACAGAAGGGGCGAAATGAACCGTTGGGGTGGTTTGAAAGGGTAAGATTTCATTTTTTTTTTACCTCTCCCAAAGAAGTTGCCGAATGAGACGAGACAACGCTGCCTTCAAAATCTACGATGATCTTCTTTTGCGCGCCTCCCATGTTTTATTTAGAACTGAGCATGCGCCATTTTCTTCATTCGTTTTTTTTTCAATCTCTGAGCTTTTGCAGCGGTTGTGGTAGTGTTTATTTTGTTCTGCATTAATTTTTCTGTTCTTCGCCTGATGCCTCCTTGGAATCGCTGTAACGGATTTTCGGTTCGCGAAGATACGGCGCAAATCTGTACAAAGCGTGTTTTGTTCAGTTGTTTCCCGATAAATTCCGAATAGAGATGAACCAGCACACGCGCTCGATTCACACTTTGGAAACGGCGCCCACGTCGGATATTTCAAGGAGGCATGTTAATCATTACAAACCTGACGCCAGGAATGACCACGCCACTCAGGATAATTATATTTTTTAGTGTAGTTACGGATTGCCTCGGATGCGATTACGGCAGTGAAGCTTGGCAAGTCGTGCTTGTCTTCGGTGCGCACAATTGAGTTTCTATCATCCATAGCCTCTTTTAAACTGAAAATGCCTGCCCTATTTCTGACTTCCCTACGCTTTGGCACCGTTGCGCCTGGTTCACATAATCACCGCAAGGGGCGCCACCTCCCCATACAATGGCGATGAAGATTTCTGCGTACTGCTACTACCGCAACGTACGTAATTCCAATACTCCGGAACGCATATTTCATAGCGGATGAGCAGCAACATATTGTTGTGGAACATGAACGCTCGCACCGCCACGAGTAGTTGTGCAAGACGAAGGCCCCACCACCAAAGAGTGTCGTGCAAACAGTGGATGTGTGAATGAATTGACGCATTTAGAACTTGACGACGGAACCTTATGAAACCTGGCATTCAAATAGACC
>JAZHYW010069319.1:0-13017 GCA_037355805.1 Ixodes ricinus
TACGTATTGCTCGTTGGCACCATCTCACAGTCCCATGCCCGAAAATTGTTATGCCATACCTAAAACTGTAGGCTAACGCTTGAGCTATCATCTTTGGCTGATATAGGAATTAATGATCTCGTATTATAGAGTAAGCATGACCCCTTTCTCATTTCTTTACAAATATAAGACATATGAAAATGGCATGGAAAAGCACTATCAAACTCAATTCCTAAATACTTAACCTGATCCGCATAAAGACACTCGGCAGCAGTTGCCGTCTGCACAATAGCCGGGGACGTATGCATGTAAAGTGGATGATCAAAAGTTAGTAATTCTTAGGGGATTATGCAAACAAACAAGTTTAGTTTTTTGATATATTTACCTCAAGACAATTTCTTTTAAACCAGTCAAGTAAGCAGTAAGTGTCTTTTGGGTGTAGCGCCACTAGCTGGAGCATACAATCAAGGTGGATGTAGAGCAGCACCGTGTCGTCAGCGTATTGGAATAGTTTACATGTGGAGACAGCGTCGGACGTTATCGATGATGTCAGACACGTTGCAAAGAAGAGGTGTGACAAAATAGATCCCTGGGTGACTCCCAGCTTTTAAATTTACTTTGGAGCTTCGGCTATTGTTTATATGGAAACTCACTTGTGTACGGCCGCTCAAAACGTTCTGAAGTAGAGAAAAGGATGGGCCGGGGAATCCAATTTTATTCAATTTTCTAAGTAGAATGCTACGGTTGACCGTGTCAAATGCCTCTCGCCATCATCAATAAAAAAAGTGCACACGCGACTTGATGTCACGTGTGCACTTTTATGTAGAGTAATAATAGTAATATTAATAATAAATATAATGCTTATTTACGCGTGTACTTCACTTTGGATGACGAGGCGGGTCTGTCAAAGCCAGACAATAGGGCTTGTTGGACAAGACCCTACAGTTCGTGATAAAAAAGCGTCCCCACACACGTAAAGTTCCAAGCTCAAACGTACATCACATACGCTGTGATACAAACGATGATGGTCACACAAACACATGCACATACACAGCACAGTCACAAAGTTGCACTATTACATCGGAGCACTTGCTTCAGTTTTTTTAGTGAGTCCACAGTGTAAACATCGTCCGGTAGGCTATTAAATATAGAGGGAACATAAAAATTCCGAATACTTTTTCCGTACTTTGTCACAACAAAAGGCATTTCATAGCGCTCGGTGTGCCGAAGCGATCTAGACACGACATGGGGTACTTTGAAATTATCACACCAGAAGTGTTTCAGTACAACGGTCTGAACCAATAAAGAGTTGAACAATGGCAAGCCCAAGGCTGCTATGATCTCTTCTTCAGTTTGCGACATTGAACCATAGACAATGCTTTTAAATATTCCTTTCAAGATTGAGTCAATTTTTTGACCCCATCGTCCTGGGCTGTGACCAAAAATAGTTATTCCGTAACGCAAAACACTGTATGCTAAAGCGTGAGCTATTGTCTTTTTCGTTGAATAAGGTATTAAAGACCTGGTATTATACAGTAAACAAGATACATTTCTCAGTCGTTTACAAAGTTTTGACAGATGGGAATTCCACGACAAATCACTTTCAAATTGAATTCCTAAATATTTAACTTGATCTACATAAGATATAGGACAACAGTTACAAGATGTACAAAGAGAGGTATGCATATATAAAGGATGATTGGACGTTAACATCTTAAGAGGATTACGAAAGCAGACAAGCTGAGTTTTAGATGTATTTATCGTAAGACAATTTGTCTTAAACCAGTCATGAAGTTGACAAGTGTCCTCTTGGAGTAAAGCGATTGCTACAGGATAATCAAGATGTTTTGAAAGTAACACTGTGTCATCCGCATATTGGAACAATTTACATGTTGAAACTGAGTTGGACATATCGTTTACAAAAATGTTAAAAAGAAGAGGTGACAAAACAGAACCTTGGAGAACCCCAGCTTTTAAGGTAACTCGCGAGCTTCGACTATTACCTATAGAAACTAGTTGTGTCCTCTCAGTTAAAAAGTTCCGGAGAAGAGAAAGGAATGGGCCGCGGAATCCAATGTTTTGCAATTTCGTTAGTAAAATCTTGTGACTCACTGTATCGAACGCCTTTGCTACATCAATAAAAAGCGCACAAGCAACCTGATGCCTCTCGAAGGCTAGATGCAATTCATCTGCAAAATCTTCTAAAAGTGGCTGTGTCCCACGTCCGTTGACAAACCCATATTGATTGGGCGACAGAATATTAAAGCGATCAAGAAAGGCCGTCATAGTTTGAAAAATATGTTTTTCTAAGATTTGGTCAATACAAGGCAAAATGGAAATTGGTCGATAATTGTCAAGTTTTTTATGCTCTCCCCCCTTAAATACGGGCTTCACTAGCGCACTTTTCAAATCAACCGGGATCATCCCGGAGGAAATGAAACCATTTAACATGTGAAGGAGCACAAGTTTTATAGAATCATAATTTCGGCGCAGATCATTTGCACTGATGCCATCGATACCAGGCGCCTTGTTAGTTTTGAAACTAAAAAGCGAAGTGCGTAGATCAAGTTCAGACATTTCGGGAAGGAATGCCGAGGAAACATTTGAATCAAGCAAATCTGCTGTGAACATAGTATCATCACGAGCTACTCCAGAAAATGTAGCGAAGAACTTATTGAAATCCTCTACTAGTTTTGTCGTATTGTTACCGAACACTTTCTCTAGGGAGATCATCGATCGATCTCTTTACACCCGTGCCTCGTAATTGATTTATCAAACTTCAAGTCACTGAAATATTTGACCTTGCTTTAAAAAATTTATCTCGAAAGTATTTTCTTTTTGCTGATCGAATAAGCGCGGTTACACGATTTCGCATACTACGGAATTCATTTTTCAAGTTGGTATTGGTTGGAGATCGCCGACATCTAGCCCAAAGGACATCTTTATAGCGGATAGCTGACAAAATATCACTCGTTAACCATTCTTGTTCGCTTCGACGCCGCCTCAGAGTGATAACCTTTTAGATTTATCCTTGAAGTAGTCAAATATAACTTGCTAGATACCGAGAAAATAAAACAGTGTCATACGCATATTACAGTATTGATGAAGTGGATATTGCCCCACGCAGGGCCTAGAAAGCAACCCTCGGTCACGGGCTTCTAGAAGATTCGCGTGCTCCGGACGTAACTTTTACCATTCATTCCTGCTTTCATGTTCTCGAAAGTGCCTGTTCATTCTCTCTCTGAGCACGCGACGCTCGAAGCTTCTTTGCCGAATTTTCGAGATAGTCACGCACACTAGACAAGGAGCAGCGCGCTTCCTTGTCGAGGTAGTATCGCTCTCGCTTGCTGTTAAGTCGCCAAATCGCCACCCGCTTTTCTGCTGCCTCGACGCTCGCTTCTTATTTTGTTTGGCGCACGTTCGCCGATGAAACCTTTATTTTCAGTTCAGTGTTCGTCCTCTCGTCACCTTCATTCGTGACATTGCTGCTGGAGGTGTAGGGTACCGCAGCCCATGAAGTGTACTCCACCAAGGCCTCGCTGCTCAAGCCCAGTTCCCGGCTTAAGAAGAACGTATTGTGAAAACGACCGACACCCGAGGAAGCCGGCGTGTTCAAGGCTTGCCTGCGGAGTTCGGTCTACTACACCAGCCGACGAAGCGGACGATAATCAACCAATCGTCGCAGACCCCTGCACCGCCCCCGTCGTTTACTTGTCCGTCGCCCCTCGTACGCCGACGCCCTTCTACGGCGAGATCCATGAGGACGTCGAGGATGGGATCCATCACTACAAGCGTGTGGCATGCCATAACGAACGGACCGCAGAGCAGTACCTTCAAAATTTCCAGCTTTTCGCTGGAGAGTACTGCGAGGCACTGGTGCGTGAACCACGAGGCTTAGTTCACGTCGTGGGACGCCTGCTTCACCGAGCTGTTTCGGGAGTTTATGAATCAGCATTGTTGGCAGCAGGCCGAAAACCTTCTCCAGGCGAGAAATCAAGCAGCTAACCGAACCATCATCTGCTTTGTCGAAGATGTTCTGCGGCTGAGTACCCGAGCAGACGCTGAACCAACCAAGGAGAAAACTCTGCAGCGTCCTCATAAGAGGCGTGAATAAAGATATCTTCGGCGGCCTTCTCCCCGACCCTTTAACGACAGTCGACGGGTTTGTTGCCGAAGCAACAAACGATTGGGCGGGCACTTCCGGCACGAGCCCGCCACATTCATCGGCTCAAGGACGTCTCAACTATGGCATCGGTCCGCTCCGAGCTCAGCACGAGCGCCAACACGCATCGCCAGATCATCCGCGACGTTGTTCGCGAAAAACCCAAGAAGCTGCTGCCTGCTGCCGACCCTCCGGCATCACTCTCCATCACCGAGGTCATCCAAGAAGAGATTCAGGAAGCCTTCTAGCCAGAAGCTCCCGTCACCATGGCAGCACCGGAAGAGCCCACTTTCAGCTACGCTGCAATTGCCCGACAACCGCCTCCTCTTGTTGACCTGTATACGCGCCACCGGGACGTGAACCTCCAACACCGCAGTACTGTCGACGTCACGAAGAACGTGTTGAAGAACAAAACCGGAGTGAAAGAAAAACGCTTCAAGACGCACGTGCCGAGAACCAGCGTTGATGACGCGATTCACGTGAGGCATGGGCCCGGAGCTACGCCATCACACCGTTCCAACCACAAACCACCCGATGAGCAACCTTTAATTATTCACAACTTTCAGCGATGGTGGTACCGCGGTGTAAGATTCGTGTACCCTAGCTCCTGAATGATTGACCTCATTATAAATGGGCTTGCCTAGACCTTCCTGGCATGGAAAACTAACGTAAGGCTCTAGTACGTCTCGTATATAGCAAAGCTAGAATTACTTACGCGACGCACACCCAGCCTCGTACCGCTGTTCTACGACGATCATTCAGATGACAGCCATTTTGATAGGCACCAGTGCGCCCCGTTAGGTCGTGAAAGGTGCGAATAACTTCTTGTAAATACGTAAATCTAATATTTTTGTTGGTTGCGCGACTTCTGCTTGTAATACAACCATCTACAAAAGGGCAGTACGTTCGCCCGGAACAACCAGCACCCAGGAAGACCGACGTGTGGAGGACGGATAACCGGCGCCTGTTGTGCTACCACTGCGGGGAGCCGACCATGTGTACCACCGATGCCCCTAGCGACAACTTTGGCTGCGGGGGTTCCACCCGAACGTCCCGCGCCCACGGTAAGGTGAGCACCCACGAGACACCGATGAGAATCTTCGGCGTTCACCGTCTCCTGCGGCCGCTTCACTGCGAAGAGCTCGCTCGCCTTCACCCCAACGTCCTGCATTACCTGTCCATATGTCGCTCAGCGCAAGCCTGTCTCCAATGTCCCGCCGGGAAAACTAATTGCCGCAATACCGAGACGTGGTGTTCGCGAGGACGAAGGACGCCAATAACCTTCACAATTGTCGGAGGTACACCACACACTAGCGATGACACTGCATCGGAACGACGCTTTTGCGACGATGTCGAATAACCTCGACGTTAATATCGACGGCCACGACGGGAAGGCACTCGTCGACACGAGAGCAGACTATTCCGTTTTAAGTGAGAAGCTCTCTCGCCGCCTTCGGAAAGTGATGACGCCATGGGATTGCTCGAAAATGCGAACCGCCGGCGGATATCTCATCACGCCAGAGGGAAAGTGTACTGCGCGCGATGACATCCACGGAAAGACCCCGTCCCGTGAAATTGGTTGTCCTCAAGAACTGTTCGAGAGATGCCATTCTTGGCATGAACTTCCTGTATAAGAACGGTGCCGTGATCGACCTTGCGGCGAACAAGGTGACGCTGCGAAAGCACGTCCTACCTCCGTAGGGATCCAAAACGACGCCAGCCGCCGTCCGAGTCATTGCCGACAACGTGAGCCTGCCACCGCGGTAGAGTGTTTTTGTGCCCATCGTGACCGATGCAGTTGCCCTGCGGGAAAGTTCTTTCTTTAAGGCGACGTCCAACTGCTCCTCGGCAGACGAATGCGCGTCGCAAGGGGCGTAACAGAGCTGCAGATAGGATGCACTGTGGTCCTCGTGACGAACTTCCGACAGGAGGCGCATCATTTCACGAAAGGTGCCGCTGTAGGACACGTCGAGGAACTCCTGCACGACGCCGAAATCACCGCAAAATCTCTGACGAGCCCTCGCCCTGTCAGCCGTAGACTACACGGCCGCCGCATCTCGACGTTAACCCCAAGCTCAGTGTCACGAAGCAACGACAGCTGCAGAGACCTTCTCGCCGAATTCAGGAACTGCTTTGCGACAACGTCCAAATTGCGCAAAACAACGGTAGCGAAACTTCGCATCGTTACCAACGACGATGCAGCTCCCCGTGCACCGACCGCCGTACCAGGTCTCCCCAAAGGAAAGAGGTAATTCATGAACGAAGTAGAAGATGCTCAAGGACGACATCATTCAGCCCTCAGGCAGCCTGTAGGCCTCCCCAGCCGTACTGGTGAGGAAGGACGGAACGCTTCGAATCTGCGTAGGACTATCCGCGGCTCAACACGGTCAAGAAGAAAGACGTGTATCCGTTCCCCCACATCAACGGCACGCTGGACCGGCTGCTCCACTCCCGATACGTCTCGTCGATGGACCTGAAGAGTGGCTATTGGCAGATCAAAATCGATGAAAGAGACTGAGAGAAGACTGTCTTCGTGACGCCCGATGGACAGTACGGTTTCAAGGTGATGCCCTTCGGGTTGTGCATGGTGCCGGTAACTTTCCAGCGAGTCATGAACACCGTGCTGGCAGGCCTCAATGGCAGAGCAGTCTCGTTTATCTCGACGACGTCGGGGTATTCTTGGCCAACTTCGACGCGCACTTGCGACGCCTGCTGGTTCGTTCTTCGAGCAATCAGGACTGCCGGGCTCACCCTCAAAGCCGACGAAGTGCCGGTTCGCCTACGTCGAACTGAAGTTCCTAAGCCATGTTGTGAGCAGCGAAGGTGTTCGTCCTAACCCCGAGAAGACTCGCTCCGTAGCGGCATTTCGACCGCGCACCGACCAGAAGGCCGTCGAAGATTCCTGAGACTTTGCGCGTGTACCAGACGCTTCGTGCGGGATTTCACCAAGCTGTCTCCGTTGCTCACGTGTCCCACGAAGACACCGTGAACTTCAAATAGGAAAAACAATAGCAACAGACATTCGACGAGCTGAAGCGACGACCACACTCGCCACCAATTCTTGGCCACTTCAACCAGCCAGCCGAAACAGACGTTCACACGGACGCCAGCAACACAGGACTCGGCGCGGTACTGGATCCAACAGCAATAATGGTACAGAGCACGCAATCGCCTAGCTAGTTGGACGTTGTCGTACGCAGAACGAAATTACACAACGACCGAAGATGGGAATGCCTTGCCGTCGCCTGGGCCATCACGAAAATCTGCCCATTCTTATACGGAACCCCTTTCGAGTGGTCACCGATCACCACTCGCTATGCTGGTTAGCGAGCCTGATGGACCTATCGGGACGCCTCGCTCGATGAAGCCTACGGCTGCAGGAGTACGACGTGACCGTGGTCTGTAAGTCAGACCAAAAACGCCAGCGACGCCGACTGCTTCTTCAGAGCCCCCGTCGAGTCAGCTACCGGCTCTGCGGAAGACGGCACCGATGACGACCGCTTTCGGAGCAGTGAGCGTTAACTTTATGTCAGCGCTCCAGTTGGACGATCTTGAGGAGCGCATGCCGTATCGACCACGTTGAGGGACGAGGGTACAATTCCCCGCGGCTTCTCACGTACCCTGCCAAGATTCAATGTCCGGAGAGGTATTCTCTACAAAAAAAACTTCGGGAGAGAACAACTCGATGTGGCTCCTCGTAATTCCTACTAGTCTTCGAGAAGAGACCTTCCAAGCCTGTCACGACGACGCGACATCTGGTTACCCTGGCTACAGCAGGACTCTCGCAAGGATCCGAGAAGGTACTACTGGCCCAAGCTCCCGAAGACTGTCCTCCTCCACGCACAATCGTGCCACGAGTGCCAGTGACAGAAAAACCGCCGACGAAACCGGCAGGCGTCTTGCAGCCGATCCCGCCTCCGACATCACCGTTCCAGCAGATTTAAATGGATCTACTTTGGGTCATTCCACCGTCAAAGCAGGAAACCGTTTGATAGTCAAGTTGCGACTGATTATCTTACCCGGTACGCCGAGACAAAAGCACTCCGTAGAAAACCGCTGTGGAAGTAGCCAAGTTTTTCGTTGAGTATGTCGTCCTCCGACACGCCGCTCCCCAAGTCCTGATTACGAACCGAGGCTCATCATTCATGGCGCAACTGACACAAGAGATACTCCGCCTGAGCCACACCGACCACCTTCAAACAACGGCATACCACCCGCAGCCCAACGGGCTGACGAAGCGATTAAAAAAGACAATCGCCGACATGAGTCTTGATGTGCGTGGGCGTGAGAACAGAAAACGTGGGATGAGGTGTTGCGCTGTACGACGTTTGCGTACAACACAGCGGTTCAAGGAATCACTGGGATTACAACCTTTCAGCTGGTGCACGGCAGAAAGGTGACGACGATACTCGACGCCAAGCTGCCCCATGACCCGACGGACGAGCAGCACCCGGCTGGTCACCCAACGGGCAGAGGATGTACGCCAGCTAGTCCGCTTTCGCATAAAGGACCGAGAACGTGCCGACACTGGCCGGCACAACCCGTCGCCGCGACGTGGAGTTCCAGCCCGAAGACAGGGTGTGGGTGTGTATGCCCATTTGCCGCCGCGGCCTCAGCGAGAAACTGTAAACACGCTACTTTGGACCCTACAAGGTCATTCGCCGCCCTGTGGTGAACTACGAGGTGCTCCCCGACGGAACCCGACCATCAGGACGCCACCAGCCACGACCCAAAGTAGTCCACATCGTTGACTCAAGCCGTTCTACGTGCGTTATGATCGTGGCACTGCATGTTTATTTCGTCTCACTGTAAATTTTTAACTATGTCTGCTTTCCTCTCGCGTTGTCTTTGCGACGATGCGCTTTTACGGGTGGGATAATTCCGCCCTCAGGGCCGAGAAAGCAGCGCCTTGTCACGCGCGTCTAGAAGATTCGTGTTTATTCTGGTTCCGGACGTAACTTTTATCATTCATTTCTGAATTTGTGTTCTCGAAAGTGCCTGTTTATTCTCGCTCCAGCGCGACGCTCGAGGCTTTGCCGAATTTTCGAGATTGTCGCACACTAGACAAGGAACTGCGCGGGACTTTGTCGAGCCAGTCTCGCTCTCGCCTGCTGTTACGCTGCCAAATCGCTCCCCGCTTTCCGCTGCCTCGTCGCTTGTTTCTTATTTGTTTAGCACCAGTTCGCCGATTAAACCTTTATTTTTAGTTCACTGTTCATCCTCTTGTCATCTTCATTCGTGACAATATTACTGTTGAGATCGTTGAGATATCATGTACACAGACGTTGTATAGTAATGGAGATAATATCGAGCACTGTGGAACTTCATAGCCTAGGGAGGCCTGGGAGCTACTAGAACCATATCAACTGTCACAGCTCGAGTACGATTCGAACGAAAAAAACTCTGTAGCAACGAATGAAATGGTACACAAAAGGTATCATAACAATCAGTCAATCAGTGTTTAATTCAGTGTCCAGGAACAACCACTTTAGTATTTATTTATTAATAATAAGGAGAAGGAAAAGAAAATAATGGAATATAATAATAAATAACTACTGCAGTAAGCTTTATATTGTCAGTTTCCACTGGCGTACGGAAGGTTACGAAAATGAGAAATGAGGAGTGAGGCGCTAGGAAGCGTGAGGTTGGTTTGCTATAGTGTGGGACGCCGTAGACGCTGTAGATCGTCTACAGTCCGAGTACAAATGGGCCGCAAGTCTGCGGGTAGTTTACGTGCATTACGTGGTGCATATACGAATGCACGCCAGTAATATCGTTGACGAGCTAAAAACGGGTATGGGTCGAAATTAAAAGTGAGATGCATTGTTTTCTGCAGCGTGAGTTTTGGACTCTACTTATTCGAAGCTGCGGGCCACTACATTGATGAGATGAGAAAAAATGATGACCTAAATGTTATAAGTTTTCTTTTCTACTTGCAAGTCGTATAAGCTCAGAATTAGCCTACCAGATTGGCTTTTTTTTGCCGTAAATTATATTAGGATACAAAAAGTATAATTAAAGTAGTTTGAGGCAATATTTAGTTTTCACTCTAAATAAAGCTATAGGATATTCCAAGTCTTGTTCACAGGAAAGTCTAATTTACATTTTTCCACTTATCACAAGTTAAAAACAATCTTAAATGTTTGTGTATGTATTTTTAAATGTTTAATAGATCCGGCACTTCAAAGCTCGTTTTTCGTTCACACCACAATATGCAAATAAGCTGGTGACCCCTGCCCTCATTGATGGCAAGGCTACAATTACATAAAAATACGAAGGACTACAGATAATATTTGCGATAATATGTGTGTCACTTTTTATTCGCTTGGATATTCATCATGTTTGAAAATTATATAGGACAGTGTATTTTTGGTAAAGCAAGCATGTAGCCTACCTAGCTTAGAGGCTTTATTGTATCAATATCAATGAAAACTAAAACTTATTTATTTCTTAGATTAATATTTGTATTGCTATATGATCTATAACTTGATACACCCGCAGGTTTCAAACATGCAAAATTGTGCACTGTCGACACCAGTTGAATGTTTACATTCCTTTTGTTAGGTTAAATGATTTATCTCTATCTATGTGTACTTCAGTTACGTGCTTAGTCGGATTGTCTGGAAAAACGTTGGTGTAATATGAACTGAGAAGTAGCGCTATGCATAAAGCAGATAACGCAGCAAACTCATTTTCTTAGGATTGAAAACGAGTTAAACAATCTCCAGACTGGGTCTAGTAAATCCATTTCTGCTAAGGGAGGGAAAGGTACGAATGCTGGTGTTGAATATCATTTCTTATGTCTTTAGAACTTCTTATCTTCACTTTTGTAATTTTTACATACACGTATCGCTAGAGAGTTAGGATGACAAGGCAATAAATACCCTGATATGCCACACGGGCAGATAATGAACTCAATGTTTCGACTTCCGCAGAATGGGTTATTTTACGGATGAGAAGGACGATAGCTGAATGGGAAGATTCATATCAGTGTGACAGAGGTTCAAGTATCACTCCACATTTACCAGCACCTGAAGACTGCAAGTTTGGAGTCTTCAACGTGCAGTCACGTGGTAGTGATAGACGAACGCACGCAGAAATGACCACTAACAAACTGAAAACGGGTAGGAATGGAAAATAAACGATGGATGCTTGTTTTCTGCAAGCGTGGGTTTTTAGCTCTAGGCTATTCCAAGCTGCGAAGCAATATCATACTATTGTAAGATAACAAAATAATATGATTATAAAAGCAATGTAATTAATTGTGTTTTATTCCTATTTATAAGCCGAATAAATTTAAATTAGCCTCTGCGATTCTGTCTAGTTCCATGTAATTTGAATTAGGACGTGAAAAAAGTCAAATTCTAATTGTTTCAAAAATATTTAGTTTTCTTTCGAAGTAAATCTTTGGGGCATATAACATTTGTTTTCACAGGAGAACTTTATTTTCCACTTTTTCGCTGAGCACATGCCAAAGCAAAATCTCAATTTATTATACAGATAGTTTGAAATATTTAAAATTTGTTAATTACAGATAATTTAAATAGCCAAAAACCACGCTAGATGCTACCTCTCGTGACGACCAATCGCGGTCGCCAGAGTGTTGACCATCAATCGCCGACAGTATTAAACGACCATGTTGAAGCGAAGAATACTTTTTCAAGGTCTCGAATTCAGATCTCCGTAATTCGCTCATCCAAACCCGTAGTTCCTGAACTATATTTCGTTACTTCAATTTTTTCTTTATTGTCATTTAATGCGTTGTATTTCAGCACATGTCATCTTATTCTTTTTTTTTACTTAGAACATATAAAATTTTATTTAGCTTATTTTATCAAAGCTGAGAATGCATGCGTACTGTTTTTTTGTTGGCACGGCGAAATCATTTCTATTCCCGTCGCTGCCTGCAATAAAGGGAGGAGAACTTCGTCAAGCGAATTGCGCTTTTTTCTTCCTCCTACGTCATCTTGTATTGATGGAAAATAAAGGAATATTATAATAATTATTATTATTATATCCTGCAGTTGAAACGTCTCATGATACTCACTCTAAGATATACAGACGAGCTCGCGACCCACAACCTCATTGATTGCAATTCAGTACAATCAAAATTTATAATATGCGTACGATAAAGCGTGCAGAAATTGAGCGCTAAGAGGTGTAAGACGATCGTTGTATTCTCGCTTCTATTTTTTTTATTTTCATGTCTCGGAGTTAGTTCTACAAGTTTGAAGCGTATACACTTTAGTTATGGTATGGAATCAAGTATACAATGCGATGTGTACATTTCTTTTTAGGTAAAGTATGGATACATGCCTTTTTGTTAATTAATATAAAACTGTAAACCGTGGTCTAGAAAACAATTTGAATTTTTATATATTCTCCAAAAACTCACCCGAATCTTGATAATGTGAACTTGCGCACTGTCTTACGCCAGTGGAAGGCTCATTTTTTCTGATATACTGAATGTTCTAGCTCTTTTCTGCATTCCTCGAGTTAGTACTCAGGCGCATCGGGAAAAGAGTCGGTGGAATGGGGACTGATATAAAACGCTATCCATAAAAAAATTACTTTCAGCCAATCTCATTTTGGGACTGAAAACCTGACTAATGTTTTTGGGACTATGCTAGCAAATTCAGTTCTGCTAATGTATGGAGAGAGACTAAGGCCTCTGTTAAATACATTTTCATGCCTTTCAATTTAATTTTTTTTACTTTAACTTTTAGAAGCATACGTTATCGCCAGGTATCGTCTTACACAATAAAATAAATAACCTTTCTGTTTACTAAGAGCAGACCATGACATAAAGGTTGCGACTTTCGTAGGAGGGTGACCTTCGTGTAGGCATGAAATTGTTAATGTCAAAATTTGTATAG
>JAZHYW010069320.1:0-37156 GCA_037355805.1 Ixodes ricinus
ATTTTGTGCTTTATCTTTCAAAATGAAAGCCGTTTACAACTCCCTGTTACGCCGAACTAGAAGGCGCAGCTCTTGAGGAGGAAGGAGGGAAGGGTACTGAGGGGAGGGTAGCTCTCCTCCTACCTCCTCCTCAACTCCTCATCCCTGCCAAATGCTCCCTCCCTCCTCCTCCCCCTCCCTCCTCCCTTCCTCCTCCTCCCTCACTCTCCTCCTTCCTCCTCCCCTTCCTCCTCCCCCTCCCCCTCCTCCCCTCCTCCTTTCCGCGCGGTGCATTATGGGATATTTCCCATGATGCACCGCACGGTACGCCGACGGCGACGGCGACGGCGACGCCGCTCAAGCCGGAAACGGGCGCCTAAGAGCTGCGCTCTAAAAAAACTCGTGTTACATGGCATTTTTAGATTTGGTAGTACTGTGCTGATCCTCGTACAGCACTTCTGCGACATCGCCCCTCACGTCGCTCACTATAAAGCCTGCTACATGTCGTTTTCTTCCTTACCTTTTTAAATATCGTTTTATTAACATAGACTTACTACGAAGGCTGTTACGCGAGCGCCAGTGGGTTGCCTTGACTGCCTTGACTTGATCACTCGCGATACGAGGCGCTCGTGCAGCCGCCGAGAAGCTTCATAATTATACGCCCTATATCTCTTCTCGTTGGTGAGAACAGATAAGGGCGTATGAGAATGACAACTTCGGCTATTGCTCGGGGATTGCAGCCAACCACGCATTATATTTTGCTTCATCTTTAAAAAAAAAACCGTTTGGAGCACGTCACTTTAAGATTTGCTAGAAATTACTGTCCAGTGCCTCACGCTGCGCCTCTGCGACATCGCCGCTCCCGTCGCACACAAAAGCCTGCTACAAGTCGTCCTCTTCCGTACCTTACTAAAAATCCTTGTAGACCGACTATCCTTCGTCTCACCTTAACATGGACTAACTGCGAAAGCTGTGCAAGCGCGAGCGGTAGTCTTGACTGCCTTGACTGGAGCACTCCCTGCACGAGCGCTTGTACAGCCGCCGAGGATTCGTCCAAAAGCAACTAGCTCGCGCTTTTAGCATGCGCGGCTAACAATGGTCCATGCTAAGGGGAGAGGAGAGTGTAACTGCGAAGGCTGTGCACGCGCGAGCGGGTAGCCTTGACTGCCTTGACTCGATAACTCCCTGCACGAGCGCTCGTGCAGCAGCTGAGACTTCATTCAAAGCAGCTAGCTCGAGCTTTTAGCATGCGCGGCTAACAAATGGTTCAGGCTAAGGTGAGACGAAGTACGTGGTGCACGTTAAAGACCCCAGGCTAGCGGTTGTACCGCACTGGCTAAATTGCTCATCTACAGCGAGTGACTCGTCGCAACTTTAAATGGCTGACCAACTACACGCTGTACAAATATCCCCCACAACCCAATTTTGAGACGAAGTATTACTGCAAAGACTGTGCAAGTGCCAGTGGATACCCTTAACTGCCTTGAGTCTATCACTCGCTGGACGAGCCCTTGTGCAGCAGCCGAGGCTGCATCCAAAGCGACTAGCTCGCGCTTTTAGCACGGGCAGCTATCAGTGCTCCATGCTAAGGTGAGAGGAAGTTTAAAGGCCCATTTACACACTTTCAATTGAGAACGACCGGCTGAGACGAGACCGGTTCTTAAGCCACTTTCGACGGCCTATGACCATATGCGCAGCTGTGGAGCATGTCTTAAGTCGTCGCAAGCGGCTTAAAAACCAGTCCTGTCTCTCTTGGTCCTACTCGGTTGCAAGTGTGTGAACGGCGCTTAAATGCGAAGGCTTTGCAAGCGCAGTGGGTGGCCTTAAAGGCCGGCCCGCAAGCAGAGAGAAGGAACCCGACCCTCACTTGTCCTCTCGCCACTGTGAAAGGAGGAAATCGCCTCTCATTTTTTCCCATGCCATTTTTTCATTTTTTTTTTTGCCGGCTGCCTGATTTTTTTGTTGCAAGTTTGGGGTGAGGAATTAAAAGCTTTAGGATTTGTAAAGATTATCCCAAAAGTCAGCCGGCACTCCTGGGACAAGGAGCTGAACCAACCGAGGAGCTGTTTTGAGCGAGCTTGGCACTTGCTCTTCCCAACGAGTTGGATTGGCTTTTTTAGCATTGGTTTGGAGGACGATTCTTGCAGTTGTGAGAGCACAAATAACTTGTTCTGTTCAAAGAAGTAGTCACTGAATCAAGTAAACAAGCCGAATTTTGTGAATGCCAAATCTATTTTATTTGGTATCAAATGTTTGCTCATTCTCGTACGAAAAAAAAAAAACAGTTTTTGTGTACGATCTATGGTCAACTTCTCCTTCCGTGCCGTAATGATGTCGTCGGCCGTAAAAAACTGCCTACAATCGTGTTTAAACAGGGTGATTTTTCAACGAGTAGTCATGTTTTTTAAAAAAATACGTCAGAGTTACGCAATTGTGGGTTGTGCCTAATTTGTAGTAATCAAAAACACCAAATCATTCATTTTTAAAGAGATGTAACGCACGTGAAGTAGTTCACGGCATCCTAAAAAACCTAATTTGGACGCGAAACGTGTTGCCGCAATCTTTTCGACCGCCGCGCTCCTCGCCCCTTCTACAGTGGCGTTGTCACAGCGATGCGCATGATTTATCGCTTTGGCTTCATGGCGTTGGACTGTGCCACGCCGAGATGGTGGCGACATCAAATCAGAACTATATTTTCGCGCCCAAATGAGGAGGACGCCTTCGTCAGGACGCCGTATAATAATATACGCGCGTTGGCTTGGTGGCTTTCGATTATGACCAACAGCTTTCTAAATACACTATGTCGTTTCCTTTTCTAATTAAAAGGTTAATTATCGAATTTTAGGTAATCAGTCGGTTTCTGTTGTTTCCCTTTCTTGAACCTAATCTTCCTACACTGGCGGCATAGCTCAACATCCACAAAAACATAATTGCGTTAATTTGCACGTTTTTTTCTGAATAACTAGTAGGTGAAAAAAACAAAGCGAAGACGCTTCTATATAAAAAGCACGAAGCCAGTTCTTTTCTGATATAAATAAAGCGTGGAAGCAGCGTGTTGCATGCATCTTTTTTTTTCCGCCCATAAAAACAAATTTTGGGACATTCGAAATTGAGTTTATGATGGTGCGGGCGCTTTATCACGGGGTATTTTGTCATGTTTTATAAGCTTTATTTCTGGACAGAAGAAAGCCACGCGAGCCGTATCACGTTGCGTACAGCTAATTCGGGTGTTTCTCAAGGAGCTCTAAAACTTTCCAATTGAGATTTCGGTTCTTAGTACATTTAAAGTTGGGTAATTAGTCCTAAACATTTAATTTATTACGCATAATTAAAAATACTGCAAATGTCGCAAGACGCTTGCTAACAACATGAAGTTGATTTCATTGGCGTAAAGTGGCTGCGCTCTAATTTCGCGTTACAAAGATTTGTAAACGTGAGTAATAGAGCTGTAGTTGAGCTTGTTACTCACTCACTTGTTACTCAGTGAACTTGTTACTCCCTGAACCTTGACAAAGTCGAGGTTCAGAAGAAGGAGGAAGTATTAAACCAAAGTTGGTAGTCCAGCGGTACGCCTGTCTCTTTCTCTCTATATATTCTATTTTCCTAAGTTCAGCTGGCCTTTTATAGACCGACACGCGGAGCGGCTCTGTTTACCATCACGGCCGGAAGGCCGCGCATGCGCGGAAGCTATGTGGGCAAAAGCGCCCCGGCTCTCCGTGTTCTCCCTTTACTTCGTGCGGCGTGCGCTCGTTGTTGACGTTTTAGGGACGATTCTAGCTTTATTTGTGCGTCGTATTTCATCGACAACGTATGTCGTATGCTATGCCCGACTATTTGAGCTCGCTACCCGAGCCTGAACGGCAGCGGTATCGAAACAAACTGTGCGTGGACGGCGTTGCCTTCGAGGATCCGTACGCCACAAACAAGGCCTGCTGGACTTCCGACGTGAAGTTGCTTCCACCGAAGTCGACGGCTCACGTCGTCTGTTTATTTTCTTTTTCGCCAAGCCAGTTCACGGCCTACATGGTGCAGGCGTACAAGTTTCTCGATGCCTATGGTTACTTCGAGTCGGTTTCCGCACTGCCGGCGGGATCAGCAGACTGTTGATCTGCCGAAAGTGTATTTCTCATTAAATACACACAGCGTCTTCAAGTCAGGTATGATATTTTTCCTACCCTCATGACCACAAGGCATGAGAAGCAGTAACGCTTCGTCCGTTCTGCAGTCTTGGCGGTAACACGTTACAAGTAATGGCGTTACCAGGGACGCGTCATTTTTTCAGTAACGTAGTAACCTACTCGTTACTTTTTGGACACAGAAACGGGTAACATACATTGCTATATCAAATAACGTAGTTACGTTACTCGTTACAACTTTCCAAGTCTTAAAGAAATTACACTTCAATTTTTTCCGTGTTTTTAGGCGTCAAGCCATGTAAATTTCTCAGTTTCTGCTTTTTCCTTTGCGTTTTTTGTCGTGAGTATCTAGGTGAAACCGTAGAAATAGATAAAGTAATTATGTTCAGTTTCTGCATGAACATAATTGTTTTTGATATATGAGCTTATGGATACCTGTATCGTGAAAACAGTAAGACGTGTTAAATCATAATTTAAAAAGTAACGCAGAAGTAACGTGCGTTACTTTTTATCGGTAGCAGTAACGCGTTCTTTTTATTTTTAAATAACGTAGCTCGGTAATGCGTACCTTTTATTTGCAAGTAACGAGTAACGTATTTCGTTACTTTTTTTCGGTAACGCCTACAACACTGCCGTTCTGTCGCCGATCCCCTTCTGCTTAGTAGCACGGGCGTAGCGAGCCTCCCACGAGCGCTTGGCCGGTGCTATGTGCGCGAACACTGTGGGAACGAAATCTGAGTGGTCTCGATCAGACGACGTTTTCCCTGCACATAAGCAAGCCTCGGGACGGAGATTGAAATGGAAACCGCACTTGCCGTCAAGGAGGTGCTTGCCGCAGAAATACAGTCAAACCCGTTTATAACGAACAGCAGGAAACGCTACGATCAGTTCGATATAGCAAGTAGTTCGATATAGCAAAAAAAAAAAAAAACATTTACGACGAACTTCTACGATGAGTTCGTTGTAAGGCGGAGAGGTTCTCTTTCTTTTTCATTTCTTCAATTCCGCCTTGTAACAACGCGCTAAAAAGATATTTTTTAACATGCGTGCAGAGCTTTTTTTTTATAGCTTATCTCCCCTTTTGAATCGCTTCTATTCGCTCAATTTTGTCCGCAACTTGAGCTTTGAGAATTGAGTTCTTTCCTACTTCTTCTTTGGGGGAAGGGGCAGGTTAGAAGACGATTGTCTGCTTGTTTTTAGAAGCCTTCTCGGGGCAAAAAGTGCGATATAGCCAATATGTTGTTCGTTATAAAACATACTTTTTACATGCATTTTTATTTAAATTTTCCGTGAGTTCGATATCGACAGTAATTCGCTGTACGTGGGTTCGTTCTAAACGGGTTTCACTGTAGTCGTTTGCGCGAGGCGACCATTCTTTTCGATCCACGGATATTATCCACCTTCTGTGCCTTTCAGACTCTGTCGGGAACTTGTGGAAACACACTCCGCTACTTTTTTTACCTTTCGGTGCAATTACCGGCAACACAGCTTCGCGGCATGCTGAAATGCTATGACGCCCATGCAAAACGCGCGCCCTTTTGCCCACACCCTCGGCTCCGGCGCGATCGCAGCGCCGCCGCAGCTCCGTGACGTCAAGCCCGCGTGTCGGCCACGTCTTTAATTTGTGTGTTTGGTCTTTAAAGATTCGTGAAAAGCTTTCGCGACCTTATCTGTCAAGCCGGGAGCGTGGACAGAGCGGCCTCCTCGGCAAGTTGTTCCCTCATCGAAGACGACGATGAATAAAAGGTACGATCAAACTCTAAATGCCTGAAAAAGCGCAAGTTTAAAATAATTCTAAGAGTTTTAAATGATTTTATTTCTACCATATTCAAATTTCAACACTCGTCGCAGGCAGCATGAAAGACAGCACTGCTGCTTGGCGCAAACGAGTGCCCAGTCAACGGTCCTACACTCAAACACGCATCACCACCCGACCTGTCTGAAAAATAAATAATTTCCAGTACTTTTGGTAGAAAAGGCGAATTTTCTACAGAACGTGATATTTTGTTGACCCAAAAGTCCTGTAGCCGAGATCGGTAGTTCACAGCTTCAGGAAGACGAAGAACGACGGATGCATTATTTCCCGAGGAAGTACTGCTTTGACGTTGAATTCCACATAGAATTGTAATTGCACAAACTGTGGCACGATGCGGAACTTGCTTTAATAATTTTCTTTTAGAGTCCAACATAACCAGGCATAATCTACATATATTGCAGATTTTATTTTAATTGGCGTACAGCGCGAAAGACAAGTAGGGATATAAAGAACATAATAGAGCTCTGCATTTTTGATGTATTTCTTTCTTTCTGTACTTGTGGGCAGTTAGCCCGCATGACTATATTCAAAAATTGCCAAATCGTTTAAGCCTCCTTCTTTTATAGTTTGTTTCATAGATTAATTAGGAATTGTGGTGAATCCCGGCTGGGTTCGGGTACAGATCTCGCACGTGTTCAAGGACACATTTCGACATGATTTCTCGCTTGGTGATGACTTTGAGCTGGCCGCTGTTCCGCTTCTTTTCTAAGTAGGCCGGGCAACGCCAGACGCCTAAATTAGCCAAGCAGCCCCAAAACGTGGGGTAGTACACCTTCCGAACTCCTGGGTTTTTAGGAGATGGTCGCTGGCCTTCGCCCATCCTGACAGAGCCCCGAAGAATTGGAGCCCCGAAGAATTAGGCAAGGGCTGCAGAGGCTATCTGGGCATTCCATTTCTTAATTTGCGAACAAGTGGGAACAGAAGCGAATGAAAACTTCGAATACCTGCTGTCTTTTAATAAATGACATAATATGCTACTATTGCTAGTTGCACAATTTTACGCGAAGAAAATTTTGATTTCGTGGTTCAATCTCTGTGTTTCCCGCTCTTTTTGCTGATACCCAAAATATTTGTCGCCTGTCGAGTTTTTTGTTACATTTGTGGACAGAAACTAAATGGACGTTTGGCCACGAATAAATTTTTTCAAAGGCGGAAGATACATGAAATATACCATAAACCGTTTCACTTTTTATGGAAGTTTGTTTTTTACTTTTAGTTGCTTCAACGAGGTGGCCGTTACTCTAGAAAACGCCTGTAGTACGAACATATATATTATGCGCCAGAAATAGTCAGACTGTGTTCATTTCGATACATGGCTATATTGTCAAAATGCAACTGATTTTACATGGTTGTCGACGTTTAGCGCACTCGAAAAACTGTTACTCGTAAGCATTCACACACCCAAAGAACACACCTCTCACACAGCGCTCGACAGATGCAAATGGCGATCCACAGGATTAATGCGTTTGGTTGCAAAAGGAAGATGATTGGAAGGGCCCGATGTACTAGAAATAAAAGCTTGTAAGAACTTCAGATTGGGCGAGTTGGTTGTTCATGGTTGTCGACGTTTAGCGCACTCGAAAAACTGTTACTCAAGCATTCACACACCCAAAGAACACACCTCTCACACAGCGCTCGACAGATGCAAATGGCGATCCACAGGATTAATGCGTTTGGTTGCAAAGGAAGATGATTGAAAGGGCCCGATGTACTAGAAATAAAAGCTGTAAGAACTTCAGATTGGGCGAGTTGGTTGTTCATGGTTGTCGACGTTTAGCGCACTCGAAGAACTGTTACTCAAGCATTCACACACCCAAAGAACACTCCTCTCACATAGCGCTCGACAGACTGATTTTACATGCTTCGCCCTCTTACTACAATATTTTTGACTTGTATTTACTCATGATTATTATTTTGAACAAAAAAAAAACGAAATAGTGATACAATCACTCTTCAGTGTGCCGTTGTTAGAACGACCAATTTTTAACTCTCTGGTAGAGCTAAACGTTCAGATAAAAATATCCACACTTTTTTTCCTTCTGCTATGATGTTCAAGTTCCGTTCACTCGAGATAAATATGCGATGTTGTAGCGTATGTAGCCGCATGCGGAAGTATCTGAGTGTGTTTTAAAGCAGCAGAAAAAGAATTTAAAAATAAAAAAGGAGGAAAGCCAGCCAGCCCGAACCCTTCCGAGCTCATATCCAGCCTGCCTAACTAATCCCTGATGTTTGGGATTGACGCAGAGAACCTTGAAGGGTTACAGAGATTTTGTCGGGGGGCCGGTAAGCCCATTAGCACTCGTGCGAGAAGGCCGTAAAAGCCAGAAGGAAAATGGAGGAGGAAAAGGGAGGAGGAAAAAAAGAAAAGAGGGGAATCTTCTGCCACGCTGAAGAAAATTTTGAGTGCCCCCTTTAACTGCCTTGACTCGATCATTCGCTGCACAAAAGCTCGTGTAGCCGCCGATTCTTTATCCAAAGCAACGAGCTCGCTCTTTTAACATGCAGGGCTAACAAATGTCCATGCTAAGGTGAGACGAAGTATAACATTGCTAAAAAAGAGGAACTGAAACGTGACGCGTCGTATGCACGGAAGAAAGGACTCACGGAATACACTCGCGGTTGACTGGGTGGCACATACGCTTGCCCATGAACGATAGGAGAGAAAGAGAGTAAGTTAAGCAACACATCCTATTTGAAGTCACCCAAAAAAGCAATGAGTGCACCATTTCGCTAAATACATCATAGATTCGGGCGAGAATTTCAAATCAAGTATTCTAAAAATTATATTTTTATCTCTGCAAATACCCAGTTCTCAATCTTGATATCTTTAGGGCGAACAATAGGAATCGTTTTGATTGAGAAGTTTTGTGTTTGTTCACTTTTTCGTCAGTCTTCTCCAGTCTTTTCAATTATGAGCAATTTTCAGTCGTTTCCAAATTTCATATATAAAAATCGATGTTGGGGTTGTCAGGGACCATTTAAAGGGCCTCCCAGATCTATTTGGTTTTGAAAAACGATGCAATCCACTTCAGTGTCAACTAAAAAGACCACACGCCAAATATTACGACCTAGTTATGTATAAATGTTTCTCAGACGGTCCGGCAAACTTCAGAACGAGTCAAGTGGCCGAAATTGGCTGAGTCTAGCGGGCGAGTTGAGGAGAAATCGGCAGAGTCTAGCAGATATTTCGCTAAATGTCATCGACATTGATACTTTTTGTTTATTTTTACCAGCAGCGGCTCCTCTCGGCTTTCAGCGGTGTTCACATGATTGGCGTAACACGCCTGGGCAGCAGTGTTGTCATATTGGGCTGTTTATAGCCAAATTAGGCTACTTTTTGTTGTATTTGGCGTGGAAATTTCATTGATGGCTATGTGGGTATTTCTGGTCTATTTCTATATTTTGGTTCCAGAAACCCACCGTTTTAAAGGCAATGTATGCATAAGGGTTTGCATGCCAGATTGGGCCGACGAAGGAATGATCAATGCGGCACAGGTTTTCATTCGTACATTGTGTTGCTAGATAGTAGAGCTATCAAACCGCCAAATGGCTGCCACGAATAACCAAAATGTAGCCAAACCAACAAAAAAATTGCCAAAATAGCCCAAAATCAAACCAACAATTTATCGGCTTTCTACTAGGAACTTTTTCTCGGGCATGGCAATAGGATAATTGCAGTTTCACCCTTACATGATGAGATACCTTTGCGTTACGGATTTTCCCTTGGTTTCATAAGTGGCAGGGCTCTTTCGATTCCCCAGATAAGTCTGCTACTGACATGTTCAAACGCTGCATTGAACATGGGCAGCGATAACAAAGCAATGGAACTCAGACAAACATAGGAAATATAAAAAATATCCCATGAGAACCATTGCACTATAACTGTTGGAACCCTGAACGCAACAGAAAAGTGTCAAAAGAGGGGTGATAAAAATAAACGTAAAAAGGCCACACCGGTGGTGGTCGACCTATGAGTCATCCATTGACTATAGTCAGGTATAACATAAGAAGGACAGTGCAAGGGGGAAAAGGGTCGAAACTAGGAAAGCTGAAGTGATGAGAATCGACCTCCTTTCCACAGCGGTTTTTCTTATTAGCGCCCTTTTCCCCCTCGCTCTGTCTTTCTAATGTTGTATCTGACTATACCAGCAGAACAAATTCCGGGGTAAAACACAATTCTGCGGCATTTCTAGTCTTTTTTATACAGATCCACCTAGCGAGTTCCTGGTTTAAATTGCGTATCAAACTGTTCTACGTGTACTGCTTCTAGAAACTGCGTTTTCAGAATGTTTTGGTCTGATAATATCTTCAATATGTCCCAGAAAATTCAAATTTCTGGAATTCTTCCCTTGCGAAATTGATTTAGGGTGTGTGCTCTGCCGCTGGAAAGCAAGAATGGAAAACAACCCAAAAGTATCCATATCGAAAACCACCAGATTTCGACTTCAGTTCAACAAAAAGTAGCTCGATTGTGCTATAAATAGCCCAATCTGGTAACGCTGCTGCAGGGGCAAGTTTTATACCCTCTGATCTGTTGTCACTGCTTTGTTGACATGGAATCTGAGAAAAACCTCAGTGTATCCAAATCACTGGAAGTTGGATACCGAACTCAATTGAAACGTGCCGCCATTCCGACAAAATTCCGGCACCATGCCATATTGAGGGTGTGAAGATAAAGCTAAAAGACAGCTGTTGTTTTGTCACTAAAACTTCCGGTCTCTGATTTTTATTTTTTGAAGTCAGCCTTTACAGTCGTTGTAAAAGAACGCATTTTATGAATGACAGTAGTAATTATTTCGTACATGTATTGTACATGTATTTGAAGTATTCGTACATGTATTTAGAGCAGTATTCAAGTTACTTTTACCACAAACTGTCTTGAGGAGAGTGCAACAACTTAAAAAAAGTAATTGAATTACTTTTCAAGATACTTCGCATGTTTTGCAAGCTGGTAATGTAAGAATAAAAAGTCAGAAAGGGGTGCTCTATTTGTGATGACTTCTCTGAAATTCCAATTCTGCTGCGACCTTTATAAACTTCAAGAAGCGCCTTAGCTGCTGCAATCGAAGTTTACTCTAAAATAATTTGGGAAATGCAACATAAAGCATGCCGAAATATTTTTTGGAACAAATGAACTCATGAACAGTAGACATGGCATCTGCTGCGCATTAGTCTGACGGCTGGCGCTTATGACGCATTCCGCAATAAGTTCGTAATATTCCCCGCCGTGTATCGGGGGACTTGACCTGTAGTCAGGGTGTTAATACCCTTACGAAAATGGCATATCTGAACTTATATAAAAAAAATAAATACGGTTATATAAAAAATTGGGCAGATCTGGCGATATCAAGTAAATCAGTTTATATAAGCCTTATTAAGCCAGATCTGCCCAATTTTTTATATAACCGTATCGGGGTCTTGTTATGGAGATATCAAGACCCTGATAACCTTGATATACAGTTTTTTTTTTATTCTTGTAGATTTGTTTTTAAAAAAGCCATGAAACCTACACTTATGCGGTTTGTGCGAGTGAGTTATACGCCCAGGGGGACATTATGTGGGTGGCTAATCTTTGCAATAAGTCGGCTAATGATTTGAAATTCACCACTTGTTTCTTAAATTAGTGAAAATAGACATATGGTTCCAATTAGAAGCTTGCTGAACGTCGTCCAAAATCCCTAAATCAGTCATTTTCAGAAAGACTTTCAGCGCGTGAGAAAGTTACCACTCGTGGAGCAGGTACAAAGCTAGTGGTGTCGGTCAGGCGCCCGCGCAATTTTTCCGTCTCTTATCTAGCCACAGCCTTGTACCTGGTCCACGAGTGGTAACTTCAGCGCACTACTGCGCTTCACACGCGCTCAAAGTCTTTCTAAAAATTACTGATTTATGGGTTTTGGACGACGCTCAACAAGTTTCTAATTGAAACCATATGTCTATTTCCACTAATTAAAAGTAAATTAGGGAATTTTAATTAATTAGCCGACTTATCGCAAAGATTAGAAAACTACGATTGTCCCCTGGGCGTAAAACTCACTTGCACAAACCGCGTAAGTGTAGTTTTCACGGCTTCTTTTAAAACAAATCTGCAAGAATAAAAAAAATAACACCCGGTATTTAGGCATTGCACGTACGTCACATCATGACATCGAACACCGGTATCCACCATGCTGGTTGTTGACTCTTCGACCCTGCATAGCGAGAGCAATGGTAAACTGTGCCGCGCTCGGCTGTAGCGACGATCGTCCGATCGTTTCGTCGGCATGAACCGCGAGACAGTGTCCCTCAAGTTAGAGAAAGTATGAGCGGCAGGAGAGGGATACGCCCGCGGATTACCGAGTTTGCGGCACGCATCTCATAGCGGCGAGCAACTCCACTTTTCTACCGTTGTTTACGTTCGCGCACGCCTATGCATCGGCTTTTGCCCATTCGTGGTGTACATGTCCTTTGTCTTTCGTTACATAACGCCGTTTCCCCGCTTCGAGCGATTGTCGCGCCGCGAGCCCGGCCGTCAGGGGATCGGTTTGTGCCGTCTGCGAGACGGTAACCTTTGCAAGGAGCAAAGGTATGTAGGCAAGCCGGTTAGGAAACATCATAATATGAAACCCTGAGTCAATGAGAGTTGTACGTTATTTGATTTATCCTTATCTCAGGGTTTAGATTATGACGGTAACCTAGCGTTGTTTACCAGTATTTCGCAAAATCGTAACAATCTTTTTACAAGCGACTCGTAAAGCCGCGCGTCAAATTTTAGAACGCGCAATTAAGATTCTTTGTTGTTGTCCTTCTTGGCGACACGTCAAAACTTTGTCGGCGGCATATCGTAACTTTCTGCTTGTAGCGCAATCGCACCAATGCCGAAACATTCTGCACAATTATTCTCCCGGCTGCCAGGAGATAGACACGGCCTAATTCTAGAAATAATCTAGTAGAGTACCTTTAGGAAAACGATCTATTGTCGCGAAGTAGGTTGCAGCGCACTTACGTTGACGAGACGGGACTTGAAAGGTAATCCCAGATAGATGTCGACACGGCCACGACGGAATCACCACTCAAACACAAAAACGAGAAGGAAGGTGTCCGTGAAGAATCAACACGATGTAGCACAACCTGTCACTTTTAGAAACGAGCACTTAACGCATCACAAACAATTCTTGGACTTCTTTGAAATCGCTTGCAGAAGCAGAAATTCGCAGCAGCCACGTGGGCGCAGACCACACCTAACTGCATGGATCCGCATCCGTAAAACCACGTGACCACGCATCACGCTATCACGCTTTCAGCTTAGGGAGAGAGAGAAAAGGAGAGAAGGACAGGCCAAAACGGGAGTGCACAAACAAAGGTCTAATCTTATGGGGAATCAACGTGCGGATTTGTCACTTGTACCCAAGGCTGATAGTGCAGTGAATGCTATGTGTGGCCTTGGGCTCCAGGCAGGTGCTGTGTTCTGCTTCATCACCAGCTTCTAAACTGTAGTCACGTGACCCTAACCGGAGACACGATTGGCCTAAAACATGCATAGCGTCTACCCTGCTGTCAATACCGAGTGAACATAGAGCTCTCTGACGTCCAACTTCTGAACTTCCAAACTGTCTAGCTCGAAAGTGACCGAAAATGATGCGAGTTTGAAGATACTATGTTTTACGCCGTATAACCCAGATCATAATTTAAAATGAAGAAATAAGCGCGACTATTTTTTTTTGCGCACGATGTCCACAAATAAATAAATAAATAAATAAATGTGTATATATATATTGTTTACCAATAAATTTAAAATTATGAGTACACTCTTAGGTTCGCGTTTTTAAATTTCAAATATTTTTACGAAAGAGTTGCACATAAAAGACACCACTTTCAACATACGATGAATCGCAGACGCTCGCAAGCGGATGGTTACGATGCTGCGCGAAAGGTTTTTGAAAGATGCTGCGTAGGGCGCAACGGCTTCGCAGGCGTTCGAAGGAAAAAGGATTCGGGACGACGAAGTAGCGTCTTGCATCTTCAGTAAGCTAACGGTTCGTGTTTCCCCGCTCAATTTAGCGGGGAAACACGAACAAAATTAGTTTCACTGCTAGATTTAGCGGGAAATTGACGTCAAGTGATATAAGTACCAATTCAATTTCTCGCTAAATTTAGCGGGGTGGTTACTCGATGGCGACGCCGACACCGCTTAACTCGGAAACGGGCGCCTATGAGCTGCGATCTCAAATCCATTATTTGATTAACTCGCTTTCCGATCTTATGCACTTCGTCATAATGTCACACGTCAAACATACAACCAAATTTCATTTGTCTTTCAATCTTCAAAATGTGCAATTGGTTAATTGGTCCAAATACCTGGAATAACCTCACTTTAACGATGTTAACAATAGTTAACCAATTACATGAGACTCATGCAATATAGATCAATCAACTTGTCTTGGCGAGTACATATGACTTATTGCTTGCACGACCGAAACGGGCCCATATATCATTATCAGGGGCAATATTTGCACGCGTATATCGCGAAATAAGGCCGTATTTACGCACTTATACGGCCGCATCTGGCAGTATTTGCCCACTTATATGGTGATATCGGGGCGTATTTGCTCCCATATATTCCCTATCTGACTACTTATATTATCATATCTGCCCGTATATAAAATATATCAGGGCCATATCTGACATTTTCGTACGGGTATCCCTAACAGCCGAACTAAAAGTTGATCAGGCAGCCAGACTTGTTAATGAGTACGTGATTGAACGAAACACGTGCACGCTCAAGAGAAACATACACTCAAGCACAGCAACCTCTGTCGCTGATTAAGAACCAAGAGCGAGTACTTTGTCCCCCAGGCAAAAGCGAGAAGGAGCAGCTGTACCTTCAACCTGCCAACAAAGAAAAGAGGACGAAGTATTCGGAAGGACAAGAGGGAAGCACACGAGAGTCTTCACAATACCGCTCCTAAACCCACCTTCCCTTCCCCTTCTTCACCAGTCCAAACCATTCCTGACGCACTATGGTCAAGATGGTCAAGGTTCCAGATCACGAATCCACTTGTTTATCAATGACCCCACCTGGCGCAAAAGTCGTTTTAAGGAATTTGATTAAGAAACAATGCACGCATTTAGAAGGAGATGAAGGCAACGCTGTTGAACGAGCTCCCGGAGTTAAGACAGAATAGGCTCACAAGAGCTTTGCGAAAGCCCGATCTAGGTTACTGCACCTCAATAAAGCCAGCGGGATCAAGCTTCTTTGGCCGAGAGAGGACCTGTGCTCGCTCGAAAACATGTTTGCTAATTTTTATACAGAGCCCTCTGGACTTAGATTTCGGAAAATGGTTCACTGTAATCGTACCGAGAGTTGGCGTCACTCCGCCGGAGACGGAACCATTGTAGCACCAGACAAAAAGTGGGATCTGTGTGTAAAATCCGGATGATGTCACCAGCACTTTGCTCGCTCCAGAGCATGAAAAAGGGCATGAAAAAAAAAATGAAATGTGGGCGAGAGTACACGGTCATATACTTGGGGCTATCCATTTGATCCTTTGGTTGCAATTGGAGGCTGCGTTTTGCTTTGCTCGTGTCTTGTTTCCTGTACTGTATTAGGTAGGTTTGCTCCAAGTTGGTTCCAAGGTTGCAAATGTATTTGAGATACTGAGTCCAAATAAAAAAAAACTGTAATTAAGATAGAGTAGCAAATCATCCTTACTAAATATATTTCCAAGATACCAAAATACTACGAAAGGTATTTCAATTAAAGTATCTTAAGTAGAATATTTAATATGGGCACAAGTCTGGCTAATCCCCGGTACGGTCATAGCGACAGCTGCGACACATCACAACAAAGTCATTGAGCATCGGCGTCACGTTCTTGCACCGTGGTGTGCGTGAAATAAGCGTTCAGAACAAAATCGACACCTGCTTTTTTCCGAACGCTTTTGTTTTGTTCCATTTAGTTACCGGTTTTGTTTCTTTTTGTTTCGGAGTGCGTGAGAGCTCGTCTCCCGGCATGAGCTCTTGGCATTGACAGTGCTTCGACGCCATTTTATAGGCTAAATTATTTTCCAGAGAACGTGTGCAGTGGTCATAGAGTACTACAAAAAAACCTCAGTATAGAGGGTGTTGTTAAAGCTGTGGCATCATTCGAGAAGCGGAAAACATTTTTCGAAACGGACACAAAAAACAAAAAGCGGAACTCCCTTGGATCGTTTTTAACGGCTTTTATCGGCCGTGGTTCATCTGCTGAAATCCCCCACGATACCTACCGTGTAGGCATCTTGGGAGATTTCAGGTAACAGGCGACCTGCCCGAGGATGAGGGTGAAACGCCTGGCCCAGACGGGCATTGTTCAAGTTTTTGCAATAAAATTTAAAAAAATCAAAAATATTTTATAAAATTTATAAATGCCGAAAAATGTTACAAAAGCAAATAATTACCACTATCTTTATCTTGAACACAGAGTGAGCTAATTCCAAAATCAGAGTTCGCCGCCAAGTTACGCCGAGTAGAAGGTTATCGACCATTAAGTCTATGTAATGTTGGTTATAAAATATTAGCAAAAATATTGAACGTAAGGCTACACCACTCAATTTGCCAATTGGTGGGGACCATGAAACGTGTGGCAGAAGAGGCAGGACAATCAAGACGAACGTTCACGTAGCCAGAAGCATTTTAGAAGGTTGCACAGAGGAAGGATAACAGATAGCCATGCACAGATTGACTTAGAAGAACATTTGATCGCTTACGTCACCAATTTCTTTCAGCCATTTTGCAACATATTGCCGCCCGCATGGCCGAGAAAGCAACGCTCGGTCCCAGACTTCTAGAAGATTTGCGTTTATTCTTGCTCCAGACGTAACTTTTATAATTTAGTCCTGATTTATGTTTCTAGAAAGTGCCAGTTCATTTTCGCCCCGAGTGCGCGACGTCTGAACCTTCTTTACCGAATTTTCGAGATACTGACGCACAGTAGATATGAAGCTACCCGCGACCTTGTCGAGTCGGTCACGCTCGCGCTTGTTCTTACGCCGCCGAAATCTCCGCCCACTTTTCTGCTACCTCAGCGCTTGTTCGTTATTTTGTTTGGCATACGTTCGCGGAATAAACCTTTATTTTCAGTTCACTGCTCATTCTCTCGTCACCTTCATTCGTGACATTTCTGGTGGAGGAGCGTGGTATATTGAACAGTGAAGTGAATTTTTCATCTGGTGCACGGTGGAAAGGTGACGACGATGCTCGACGCTATGCTGCCCCCGACCAACGGACGACGGCACCGACGTCGCCCAGCTGGTTGCTCAACGGGCCGAAGTCCGCCAGCTAGCCCGGCTCCGGATTCAAGACCAGCAAAGTGTCGACGATGGCCGCTACAACTTTCCTCGTCGGGACGTCCACTTCAAGCCCGGAGACAGGGTGTGGGTATGGACGCCCATTCGCCGCCGCGGCCTCATCAGAAGCTATTGAAATGCTACTTCATACCCTACAAGGTAATTCGCCGCCTTGGGGACTTGAACTACGAGGTGCTTCTCGACCGAACCCGACAATCAGGACGCTGCCAGCAACGACCCGAAGTGGTCGGAGTAGTTTGACTCAAGCCGTTCTACGCGCGTTAGGATTGTGACGCTGCGTGTTTATTTCGGTTCACCGTATTTTGTTTGTTTGTGTGTTTCGTCATTACTGTTTTCCATTCGCGTTGCATCGGGACGATGCGTCTTTTAAAGAGGGGTACAATGCTGCCCGTAGGGCCGAGAGAGCAACGCTCGTTCACGGACCTCTACAAGATTCGCGTTTATTCTTGCTTCGGATGTAACTTCATCATTTATTCCTGCTTTCTTGTTCTCGAAAGTGCCAATTTATCCTCGCCTCAAGCGCGGAACGCTGGAACATTATTGCCGAATTTTGAGATAGTAACGCACAGTAGATAAGGAGCTGCCAGCGACCTTGTCCAGTCAGTCATGCTCTTGCTTGCTGTCAGAGTGTCGAGCCGAAATTTTTATCGGTTCGGTTCCGGTTCGGGTTCACGGATTTCGGTTCAGCTCCGGTTCAGTTCCGGGGAGCGAAAAATAACGGTTCGAACCGGTTTGAACCGGTTCGAACCGGTTTGAACCGCTAAACTGAAAATATATTTTCCGCGTTCCTTTGGCAATAGGCACTTTTTCAAGAGTGAAACGAGTAACTATATAGCTTTTTATCATTTGTTGAATCCACTTTTTTTTTTCAGGTACCAAAAATAAATCTCGTTGTTTAATTTCGATGAAACAGTAAATGAAAAGCTAGATTAACATATATGACTGAACATCTATTTCTTTTTAGCTCAGTCGCACATATTTTACCTGAATCTAAAGGTTATCAGTCTGGTGGGTCGTCTAAAATGCGCGTGATTAGTAGACCTTTGCGTCGTAATATTAAAAGTCGAGTCCTGCTGTGCTCTTGTACTTAGAAATTAATTAGTGCATACAATCATGAAATGGGCACGTTCTCGCCATATATATTCTGAAATCTAGATTATAAAATATGTTTCACAATATATATGATGACGATGCAACTGAGCTTAAAGCAATAATATTTTCCAAATGTCAGGAAAGTTTTAGGACAAACCCTTTCAGTCTACCTTTTATAGAAACTCTGAGCGGCAAGCACAACGCTTGCTTTCCTGACCAATATTGTTTACACTCAGCGCCGTGATACAGGCGAATAATCATGCAGAAAGGAGTGACCTTCGTATTCAGTTCGGATCTGGCCTAAAATAGAGCGCATTGAAGTGCACCTTTTCGACATAGCTTGGCGTTTGATGTTTGTTCTCGGCAAGATGCCGGTCAATTCAATTTGTAAATAAGCATCACCCTTGCTAATTGGTGATTTGTTGTTAAATACAACAAAGTGGTATTTTATAGTCTACTCGACATTACAGATACTTAATTGGTCACTTTCTGACGGTCTGCGTGCGCAATCGTCATAGTTCTGCCACGCGCCACTGTGTATGTACTTTGTTTTCATCCAGCCCACAGACACAGAAAATTGTTGTTCATCAAATAAAAGAAGCAACAGACTTCTATATGTTTGAGAAGTTGAATATGCGTCAGGAACACAAGTTATTTAAATCAGCTTCAAAATGAAAAAAAAAGTGCATAAGTTTCTCCCAAATTACTTATACACGTGCCTCTCGAGGATAAAAATCGTCGGAAAATAACTTTATGGTGATAGGCCCTTTATTTATGTTGTCAAGTTTTCAGGTAGTAAGAAAATATTTGTTATTGTCATCAATAAATTTAACTGTATGAAGTTCACATAACCGCTTCAGACCGACACGGGAGGACGATACTCGAAAATACGCCATCCGTTGTGTCTGCGGAACGTGCTTATTTGTTCGCTGTTTGGCAGTGTGAAATACCAGGTCTCGGGGTATGCCAAAAGAACTGTGTGCTCACGTTATAGATCTGAAGGCAAATGCACGAAATGTGCAGAGAGAGAGAGATAATAAATTATATTCTTCTAAATAATGCCATACACGACGCCTTACTGCAAAAAGAACTATATAGGGATGCATGTTCTAAACGTAAACACGTTTGACGGAACTCCGTCTGGTTGGGTCAAAAAGTTGAGAAATACAGACCTTCACAAACCAAGTCCTAAACATTTAGTGGCCCGACGTTTCAATAGGTCGGGCTCAATAGGTCGACAGCAACCCGTCGGCGTGTGTCAACGGACTAGGGCACTTGAAGAAGAAAAAGTGAGTGAAGCAAACGACACACCGTAGATAGAAAAGAAGCTGCTGCTCTCCACGTGCAAATAGTCGCCCTTGATAAAAAAAAACAAAACAAATCGAAACGACGAATCGGTACTGTTCAGGACTTGGTTGGTTATGGTGAGTATTTCTCTAGTAGAGATGCATGTAATGATGCTCCTAATAACATAAATATCGCAAAGAACAGACAATTTATTTCTAATTTAAATCACATTAGAACATCGGACTGCACGAACTCGAAACTTCGCAGAATACTGTCTCGGAAAGTGATATTTGGTTTTAAGGGCATTTTTTTTTGTGGCCTGATTTTACAATTCCGTGCTTTATCAGTCATGCGCGCTCTAACATTTTATGAGGCTGCAGCATATCATTGCGAGACTGCTATATATAGTGCGCAACTTTAGAATTTGGACATCCCCTTTTGCTATACTTTGTTTCACTTTAAAGGGGCATTGCAAAGGGACGATGAAAACCAAATGCTGCTTCGAACGGCGTGCCTATCATTGTCAAACTTGAGCGTTCAGTGACGACATTAGTCTAGAACGTCGGATAATGATGACATAGAATTCTAGAGGTAGAACTGGCTAAATAGGCGCAAGGTACCCCTAGGTACCCCTTCTGATCCTTTCAAGCACGTGACTCTCATTTATACATTTGCTTGGAACACCCGTAAATTGCCGGGCGCTCACATCTTCATAACTGGATGTTAATTTCCAACACTTAGGAAGATCGCGCATGGTTGTTTCACGCTCTTGTCGTTTAGGTTCTCTATTGGCTCAGACCAATAACGTCATCAACAAAAGAAAATGCGCTCAAAATTCTGAACCTCTTTCAGCTATGTTCAAAATACGCCAGATTTCTTGTTTATTTTATGTTTAATGTGTTGCTAGAGTCTCAGCCACTAATTCGAGCGAAAGCAATGCAAATTTAAAAAAAAATGGCCAGAAACGCTTTGCATGGCCCCTTCAAGTCCAGATGCAGCCTATGCTACAAACAAACACTAAGATTTTGGCTAGGTACAAAGATAAAGTGTCGCGAGAATTACACGAGGCATATGAAATTAGGATTAGGGAGAAGAAATGTATAAGTGACACGTCCCTATCTTTATCTACGAATGAGTTTGCATTTTTGAAGCGCGGGCTGAGCAGATAGGGTAAACAGGGTTTTTGTGGCTATATAACGTGTGAAGTTTCAATAAACTGCAGTTGAGAGTGCGCCTTGTCCTGTTTCCTTTCGTCTGTGTCTCTGTATTTTTTCGGCGCTTTTTGTTTGCAATGAACCGACTGGCCCAAATCTCCACTTTACTATGCCACAAGCACGAGCCTTTGGTCCCGACCACTTGCACTGCAAGAGCGCGCGTGCGTGGACGCTGAAAGCCCGGAGCTCGCTTTTTTAATTTCTGATACGCTTTCACTTAAAGTGAAACGAAGTATTGTGTTGAGAACATCACATTTGAACAGAAAACTGAACTGTTTAACATGGTTTGCACGTGACATCATCGCACTAGTGGTCAGAGATTTCTTTTTGCTGAGAAAATCAAATCCCGAGGTGCAAAATGCACGCTGCAGAAGGTTCGCGCTCAGTGCAACCCATGTATTCAAAAACAAAAATTATTCTTGCTTGGTGCAGCGTCGTGAGGAACGGCGCGAGCGTCTGGCACCCGAAAACGCACTTTCTGGCAGGAGTGATTTCGCAAACGAAGTGGTTTTGCAGGATCACACTGTCTGCTCTGTGCCGAAGATGCGGAGCAGAGAAACCTTTACAACACGGTAGGTTTTTAACCCTTCCCCCCCCCCCTTTTTTTTTTTCATTTGACGATGCTCTTTCAGAGAATACTTTTTATTTCTGAGGGACTCCCTCCTTTGTTGGGGGGCGCCAATTCGACAATTATATTTCTGTTATTCGTTAGCAGTAATTGTTCATTTCTTTTATTTTTCATCCAAAAACTGTGAAGTTTAAACAAAACTGCGAGAATTTGAGCGGCTGCCGACTTTCGGCTGTCCCTCCAAGGCCACTAGAATCTTTCTTTTCAGGTATCCCTGCCATACACACTTGTAGTTCTATTTATCGTCAGATTAATAAGCCATATTTAGTCTTTTCAATGCTTCTATTCTCGTGACAACTTTCTCAGACAGTTCAGCAACAACGAAAACATGTTTGAGTGCCTCAATGATGTGTACATGTAAAATAGTTCATGCAACAGTTTTTGCACTTTCAGTAAATACCACTAAGAGGTAATCCCTGAGGTTGATAGCTTGCAAAAACACCCATTAGTTTTCATCTCTGCTCAATGGCAGACGCAGAAAAAATAAAGAAAGAAACAGCTTTCCCCTCCTCAACTCGCTATTAGAACAGGCGGCAATGTGATCTGACGCTAATTGTATACCGCCAGTGTTCATCATAGTCATGCGCTGGGGTTGGCAAAGAATAAAACATGGGTTGAGATTTAGGCTTTATTAGAGTTCGGCTATTCTCATCTTTGATTGAACACGAGCCAACACGAATGTTTGGCGATGCTGATTGTCAAGAACCCGAGCACTCGGCTCAGGCTCATGACAACCGAGTACGTCACGGTGTCGCACGACTCGCGGTGAAAATTCGTGATGGCTAATGCCCCTGAATAAAAAAGGTAGCGACATCTTCTCCCTCTTCCTTTGACGCGCACACCTTTTATCTTTATGTTTTGCTTTTTTACACCCGCGCGTCGACTCTAGCGCCGCCTGGTTTGGACCAAGATAACATACGGCAGAGCGCAGTCAAGGGCTGAAAGACACGCAAATACATACGCACAGGCTAAAAGCGCACTGTCATGGTCTACCAGCCTCGAAGGATGGGCTCAAAGAAAGACGATGAAAGCCGTGACGTTGCACAGTCGGTGTTATTTGATTGGCGACATGAGCTCATAGTATGCACTGCTCTCCGACAGCATAGGCATTCCTTCTCCCTCCTCCTCTGACGCTCACACCTTTTATCTTTATGTTTTGCTTTTTTACACCCTCGCGTCGACGGTAGCGCCGCCTGGTTTGGCCCAAGATAGCAGGCGGCATTCTTCAAAGGATGTCGCTACTTTTCTGTATAAATGGGCTTTAGTGGTGGCATGTGACATCACGGTGTCAACAACGCTAATACATCTATATTCCGTTGCAACTCAAGAAGGTAGGGCGAGGGAAAAGAAGGCCGGGGAGGAAGAAGCAGACGAAACGTTGGAGAAGAGAGGGGAAATTGACGTTCTGAATTTAAGTCGACTTGACGCGGTGAGTAATGCGACTACGCCACGGGGTCACGTGACGTGGCATTACTTGACAGCATGTCTTGACACCATGACGTCATGTGACACTGACACGATTAATCGTAGTGTCAATACAAAAGCGCCACGAAAACCCACAATTTCTTATACATTGCAATTCGATTTATGACAATTTGATCCTACATAGAAATGCCAGCTGCCAATTTTTACTTCTCAAACACTCATTTTGTAATAAAAAGAATACCGTGAACCGTTTTGAACCGGTTACCGTTATATTTTTTTTCGGTTCAGCTCCGGTTCAGTTCCAAGATGGCGGCGAAGATTTCGGTTCGGTTCAGTTCCGGTTCGGCTAAAAATAACGGTTCTGCTCCGGTTTTCGGTTCGGTTCGTTCCGGTTCGACACTCTGCTTGCTGTTACGCCGCCGAAATCGCCGCCCGCTTTTCTGCTGCCTCAACGCTTGGTCTTTATTTTGCTTGGCTCAAGTTCGACGATTAAACCTTTATTTTCAGTTCACTAAAATTCATTCTCTCATCACCCTCATTCGTCACAATATGAGCATTGGAGATGTTATGTTTGAAGGGGAACAAAGAGCATGTGATGGCTGTTCTACGGGACTAGTTGTAAATCATAGCGAAACTTGCTGCATCCCCGTGCTGTCCTAATTACGTCAGGGTTACCAGCTCTTGGTATTATTATTCGCACTTTATCTTGAGTCATTGTGATTGAGGGTCGCAAACCATAGAGACGCGCATGGTTATACACTTAATTCCATTGAAGTGAAGGTAATGGCGTATGGTGATGATGTTACAGCTCATTTGCAGTGACAAAAAAGTGTAAACACCGTTATTGCTTTAGTTAAACATTTTTAGTGATACTACTGATGCCACTGTAAATCTAGAAAAATGTTCGGGGTTTTGGTACGGTACACTGTTAGCAAGTCCCGTGTATTTAGTGAATATTTGGGGTGAAAAACACGCTATTTACACAAATTACCATAAATTTACACGTTGAGTAATGGGTAATTCGTTCAAAAATCATGCGAGGTTGTAAAAAACGTGTTTTGGTTCGGTTATACACGCATAGCCGTGTAGCCGACCTCGAAAACACGCATCAGCCCCGGCGACGACCGCAGCATTGCCGGCTATCGAAGCATCGGAATGCTTGGGGACACACCTAGAAAGGTCCGTGAAGACAAATGCCGCGGAAAGAAACATGTCTCGGAGACAGATAGGCACCAAATGCAATTACGGCATGTCGCGGGACGGGGCGAACCCCGCGCTTTCGGCGCTTACCGTGCTCGCTGCCATTTTTTTCTGGTCGATGGCAATGCGGCTTCCCTTTTGTCGCCGAGGTTTGTATTTATTTTAGGGGTCTTGATAATAGTTTCTTACACACCACAAATAAAGTTATGGGTGTAATTACTCGTTCTAAACAGTTAAAATGGATATAAAAAGCGTGCCCTCGATCTGAACACGTGACATTGCAGTTGGTTTCGTTTTGGCTTCAACCCTTCAACTGCAAGCGAAGGTGCCGCCGCTTCCCATGCAACCTCCTCAGAATTTACGGCGCTCCGTGGTGGCCAGTGTTGCTGCATCTGTAGGTCATCTTTAAGTTAGAGCTGACAGAAAGAATCTGGCCACGGCGCAACGCCGATGTACGCTGGAAGCGAGAGCCGGTTTGCTTTCGTTGTTTTTGTTTGGTCGGAGAAACTCTCGCAGCAACGCACGTTTAACATGGCGCCGGTATTGTTTTGGTTTGACGGGAATGGGGAAGCTCCTCGATTTGCGAGCACATGTAGCGAATACGTGACCGGAGAAGTGCCCCTGTGATGTTCCCGGGAGACGGAAAGTATCATTCGTTATCGTCGTGTGTGCTTGGAAAGCGAAGGGAGTCGCAGGGTCCACGAGTGCGCAACCACAAGCCAAGGTTCACGACAGCGCTGCGTTGACTTCGGCGATCTCGTTCTGTTTGGTGCAACACGGCGATGTGAAAAAGAGCTGAAACGTTCGTGGTGTATGGTGCGGTGCTTGGAGGTAGAAACCCACACTAACACGGAGCGCAAATTGGTTGTTGTGGGGTCGTCGTCAGCTGATCCGGTCCAGCTGGTCCGGGAGGACGCAGCGAGTGTTTTTAAAAGTAAATCTTCCTTAGTTCCGTTTCAAAATGTGGAAGTATCCTGACGGATAGCGTGAGTAAAAAGCTGCGGGTGTTTTCAACAAAATTACGTCGTTTTAATTGAACAATGGACTCCGGATTGTTGTCCTAAATCTGCCGTTTTTATGCTTCGTGTTGGACTGCGTTTGCACAGCGACGTGTTTGCACAGCGACGCACACCGCTCGAGTAGATGATTCGGTCCTGCAAACGACCGGTTATGCAGAATTTCAGGGAAACTTAAGTCACCACCGATATTTTCCTGTAAATCTCGTGTGAGTTTGTTGCGCACATCATGCGGTGTGAATAAATTAGGGCAAGATTTCCTACCTGCCCACAGATGCATGAACTGAGACCATTTTTTACGTAGTGAACATAGTGCTTTTTCTTTATTTTGGGAAGAGGCGTATTTGGGAAGAGGCGTTGGTGCATTTATTATGGTACAATCACTTGAGAGTTGAGAAGTCGGAGAGAGCGAGCAAGCTTTCCCAACTTTGTCTCTTTTTCTCTCTGGCACTGCCCCTAGTTTCTAAAGTTTCAGTTTCAGTAGGCATACCTACTAGCAGGTACAAACTGCTCTAAAGCAGAGTAAAAGGCAGGGGAAGTCAGGACGGTGCGCTTTTCGCAAGGTGACGGTAAATGCTTTTGCGAGGTATGCGGAATATGTAAGCGATTCTATACGCGCGTCGGTGTGCACTCTCGCAGACGAAGATGGTCTATGACGCACTCCAGCTGAGAGCTCATACCGCTCGAGGCTCAATCCTATCTTCGAACGGCAGCGGTTGTATCGTACTGCAGAGCACTCGTTAACGATAGCCCCCGCCTGCGTTCTGCGCCGAACTTGGCGTGTCGACAGTATCAGCTGCTAATGAACGCTGCTGTTGCATACCGACGTCACCGAGCGGTTACTGTCACGACCAGATGCTATGGAAGGTCAATCCTGCGCTCCAAGCGTCAGTGCTGAGTTACGCTACCAGTTTTGCCAGAGCCAGCAGCGTAGCCATCGCGCCGCAATTGGTTCATCGTGCGACCGCGACACTTCACGTGTTAGACTGTTCACGTCCGCTTAGGCATGCACGCGTAAACAATTGAAGTAACGCTGCACGGATGCCAGTATTCACTACTGTGATCCACATGCCTCACTGTCGAAAGTTCGGGCTTAAAGTAAACGTCCACGCGGATCGAACGCTTTCACTGCGCAGGAACGCCACTGCATCACTGCATACAAGCCGTTTTCGTACAGTGCAAGCGTAATTCGCTAGGATCAACCGAGCGAAGCACCCATGCACCGCTCGACTTGCAGCAAGACACATTCGGCCAAAAGCGTCAGACAACGATCAACGCCGTCATATCGATGCAATGTCTCTGACAAAGCGAAGAAGCTCGCAGAAGCACAGAGTTCTTGTCCACCGAGATGTACACGCACTCATTGCTACGGAGCTGGAGCAAAACTATCGTCTCTGAATCGATTGAACTACAGATCACTCGATTCTGAATGCTTATTGCGCAGCTGTAACGTAGTACAAATGCAGCTTCAAAGGCAAGCGCATGTGCATTCCTTTTATCTCATGCTATGGAATCAATGCAAGCGATTTTGTTACGCCCGTCGTTTGCGTCTCTCCAGCAAAACGAATAAGATGATCTACAAAGGCGCAATCACAAGCCAAGATTTACGATAACAGTGCGTTTGCTTCGGTGGTCCGTGTAGTTGTATTTTACACTGCTTTCTGCAACACCGTGTCATGACGAAGAGCTGGAACGGTCACGGTTTGTGCTAGCCTACCGGTTGACAGAAACCCGCATCGCCCGCATCGGCACCGAGTGCACTTGGGCTGTTGATGCTCAAGCCTTTCATCCGCGGCTTGTCGCCAGCTGCTCCTGCTGCTCAACGGTGAGGAAGCGGCGAGAGTGACCTTTGAAGTAAATGTAAATCCTCGTTCATCCAGTTATCCGGAGTCAAAGTGTGGAAGATGTCCAACGTGTACTGAGGGCGGGAACTACGAGCGTTTTGCCTTGCTTTTATAACCGAAACCAGAGCAACGAGATAACTGCCTTGCGTACTCCAAAATGACGGAAGCAATATGTTTCAACAGGTCGAGTACGTCACCGGGGATGTAGGCGAGACGGTGCGCACTGTTTAAACGCTTGCAGTATCCACGAGTGGTACCAGGAAAACGACGTCAACAGAGAAGGAGCTCGCGATTCAGCATAATGCAGTGTTACGGGCCCGTGAATCTTCAAAGTTCGGGGTGGTGGCGGTGTAAAAAAAAGACGCATCAGCGCCACACCAGTGATCACGAATAACACCGGTCACAAACTCCCGAGCCCCACCGCTCCACTCAACACCGACACGACATACGACAACAAACTGCATCAAAACGCCCCAAAAGTGAAGGCGTCTGCTCCCGTACTGCAACCAGCGGAAGTGAAGTGTTGGGCGGATGTCCTTCACAAGAATATATAAAAAATGCTTTGCACAAGGATCATTTCCATTTATTATTAATTACATAATGATAAAATCCCAATAATTTGTGTTCTTTTTTATCTGATTCAAGCTAGTCGGACTGCTCATAACACTGGTCTAGCATGAAAATAACAAAAATTTGAACTTCTTCACGACCGGTTTAAGATTTATTGTTAATACATCGTTATTTTTCGCAACGGACTAACATTATAGATTTTGCCTCCATACTTTTTAAATGCAAACAGTTCTTACATACGGCTGTCCATTGCGCCGTGTTTTGTGTCTTCTTCTATAAATCTGTAACGGTCAGCGACCAAAGGGCTCACCCGCACATGTCAAGCTTATATACGCCGCGAGGAGAAAGAACATTGAGTAGGAAGTGTCGGGTGCTGTGTGTGATGTGTTTGTGCATATGTCAGTGTTGTGTAATACGTGCTACTCATGTTGTCCGTGATGTATGTGGGTTGGTGTCTACTCGTGATCGTTCGCAGCGTCTTAGCAGACTCTTTTTTTTATAGGCTGCTAGAAATCTCGCTAGGTGGCGTAAGTTACCAACCGATTCCAAATAGTGAGTTATTTATCCATGTAAGTTCGGCATTCGTTTTGTTTTTTTTGTCTAGCGGCTCCGTCGTAGGTACCGACGCCGCCGACGCCGACGACGCACGTACGTACCTTTGCACGTTTACCTTTGCACGCTGGGAGACTGTTTACTGTGTATAAAAGACATCGAACGAGAACAGACGCGTCCTGTGTGCTCTCAATTCGGCGGAAAGGAGCGCGGCTCGCTGGGCTCGTCTCTCGCCTGCTCTCGGTTGCTGGCCGCCATGTTTCATAAGCAACACGCTGAACCGTGTTTTGCGGAAGGCAGACACGGTGCATCGTGTTAAGTTTACACGGCACCTCATGTGTAGACGAATAACACACATGGCTGCGTGTAAAACGAACACGTTTCGACGTGTCCGCTATGGGACAACGGTTTACACGTCTGAGCGTGTTATTTTTGCTAACAGTGTACATGGGCCACAAAGCCCTCCGAGTTTGAAGGGATCAGGTGGGGCACGATGCCTACGAGAAACCTCGGGGTACCACTGCAGCACATGCGTATTCCAAGTGTCTACTGGTCCGAAGCCACAGCCGAATTGAAAGTGAGGGTGTCACGGTGGCCAAACCGCGACCTCTCAATTTTCGGTAGAGCAACGCCTGCAACATATTTCTTGTTTCTAGGCACATGTGCGTCCTTCAAAGTGTTATGAAGAAAAATCATAGGACATATGCCACACTCATCTGCAAATCAAATTAGGAGCAAATGAGAAGAAAGAACCTCTTCCGTCGTATTTTATTACGGGATTAGTTCTATCACGTTTATTTGTTCGTCAGCTCGTGTCGCGATACACATTTCTACGTGAAATCGAACAACCTTTTACGCACGCGGTAATTCAGACAAAACTGGCGGGGCACATGCCTTCGTTTTTTGGATTCGAGTCATGGCGAGCAGCCATTCAATATGTCCGATTCCTGAAAGAGGTCGTTGATGAATACACTTTTTTGGCAGAACACTATTCTAAAGAATAGTTGTCAAGCGTAACTCGAAAATCTTTGTCCAGCGCCCTCTATGATGCTATTTTTCTAGAGCCTTTCTATCATACATTGCACAATCGGGGATCCTGCCAAGACGTTCTCTGTCGCGTCAAGAAAATGTAAATCCAGCACCGTGCCAAAACTTTATTTTTCGAACTTCATACCTCGACGCTCCCCGTGAAAACCTGGCGTCACGAGAAAGGTTTTTCTTTTTCCCCTTTGTTCTATCGAACGGTTTTTCTTTGTAGAAACAGCCTAAACTGTCAGAACTTCTTACGATAACTACACAGGAGCGTGTACCGTACAACTTTATAACATTATTCGGTCTATACAGTACCTGGTGTTCGCGGATGACGGTGAGGCAGGGGGACCTTAACTCACGGCCGGTAGAAGAATACTTTGTTCAGTTTGTGACTCAGACATGTGTACTTAAGTGTGGTTGAATTTGTTGTGTTTTTGTACTCAGAACTTTCGATTTATACTGCTTTGCAACCCCTTACCCCCCCCCGTTATATAATGCCCCTTGAGGGTGTGAAAGGCATTTAAATAAATATATAAATAAATAAACAAAAATCCATGGTACCTATGCACGACAGATACTGTTCCTGACTGAATTGTCAAGTGTGAGAGACTTCAAAAAAAAAACTATTCAGTGAGATGTGCTAATCAAAGAACTGTACGCTTAGCCTGAACTTGTTTGTGCTGTATTGCTGCAAAGAAAAAAAGAAAAGCGGTGGCATAGCTTAGTGCTAACGCCTCCGCTTCCCACCCAGTGGACCCAGGTTCGATTATCGGCGGCGGAGGACGGTCTTTTTCAAGGATTTGGCAACATCGATGATGGACACACTACATGGCCAACTTTTAGAACATTCACTACAACATCCACAACGGACTTTGTTGATGTTGTAATTGTACTTTTCGCTTGAGAACAATGAATATGTGTCTCATTGTAGTGGCCAAACTCTGGGCAGAAATGTCCTGAGTACGACTTTTAAGCCTTTGGAAAATTATAGGAAATAAAATAACTTCAATGACAAAGATATTTGCAAGCCTGGGCAGTGTAGAAGCTAGTGCTGAAAGTGCCGAAAAACAAAACAAAAAAATATGTAGCGACGATGATGGTGTGCCGAATATTGACAAAGCGATTCGTTCGTAAGATAGAGGAAGAGTTTTTACTTTTACTTGCGTTCATACAATCAATTTGTAACTGCATCCTGAGTTGAACTTTTGCCAAACTGATCTGCTGACTTTGTGCAGATTTTGCTTCTCGCGCGTGTCACGTCGGGTTAACAGTTTAGGAGGCTGAACGGCTCTGTATAAAACAAAATGTCCCTCGCAAAACGCAGATAAATTTTCTTCGCGACATGAACTATGGTAACAAGGCTTGTGCAAGATTGAGGATCTGTTTTGGGAGCAAGCCATCTCCAACTCGGGACTGTCGGGCATTTCGCGCATGCGCGCATTTCGGAAAAGGTGGATCAAACGAACGAAGAAAGGGTGTCGTCAACTAGAATGGTGACAGAATAAAAATTGACTATTCTTGTTTAGCTGTCGGTTCTGCAACAGTTAATGATTTCTTCCAGCATAAGGAAATAAAAAGATGATATACGCGATGTTCTGCAGATATAAAATGCACGCCGGAAGCGCGTTACGCCTGAAAATGCAGCGGGACGTTTGTAATGATAATCACAAGCCTTGAGAAATACTAGTACGGAATTTTATGCAACACACGAACATCAATATTTGATCAGGTAACGAGTTAAGCTCCGAAGCATCGATAGCCTATCTGGTCGGAACCTAATATTTGGGCAATAAATAATCAAAATGTGCAGTGCGCAAACCCGACTTTTTTTCCTCTCCGCCGTAGTCCCATATGTCACAATTTTTTTGTTCTTTTTTTATTTTAATTTTTGCGTTTCAAATTCCGTACACGTAGAGACATGCCAATCCCTCGGGGTGCACGCAAATTGTTCGCTGGAGATTTCTTCAACATCTGTTTATTCGTCAAAGAATATGTAAACACTATGACCTTTACAAAATCCGTCTTGCGTTAAGAAACCCGGAGTACAGTCCCTTATGGTATGGAACTAAATTCTCTATTGTCTCAAAAAGAACTGATGAATAAACACTGTAGGCACCTCGCACATACGTGGAATTCGAGGACGGGAAGGGAAAAGGATTGACATGGGGTGATTGAACCGGTCGTTCGAGCAATAATGATACATGTCTATACAGGCATCATGGGGTGTGGTTACGAGTACTGCGAAGAATGTAATAAGTAGAAAAATAACAATAGCCTCTGGGATTCGCTGCTGATAAACATCGCCTTACGCCCGCACTCCTGCTGCTCTTAAAAAGAATTGCAATAATTTTTTTCTCGTTTTACTGCGCGTTTTTAAAAGTTTCTTTTTTTAATTTGAGTCCAGTGAGCTCTTCTGCGAACTTTATTCCAGAAACTACTGTACGGTAAAATTGTTATGCAATAAAAAGTGAGTTCAAAATTGTAAACAAGCAAAACAATATATATCTATTAAAATGATGTGCTAATTGGTGCCTTTTTCTTTCTTCGTTTCATGGCGCCTGATTTTGAAAGAAATACGTGGTAATGTACTCATGTCGTGGTCTAGCATGCGGAATAATTGACGTGACGTGATCCATGCACCAATTCAGTTTTCACAGTAGATTTGGCGGGAAGATACACGACGAACATAATATAATTTATTCATCAACAACGTATCGACGCTAAATCAACGCAACTTCATTTTAATATCAGATCACTGTATTACGCACGATCGACGCAATGTCAATGAATTCTCATTGTCATATGTCGAATAAGCACCATAGCGTGTGATCGTCGAGCATTTTTCCGCTAAATTTGGTGCTTAACCTGAATTTGTCCGTATACGTCCCGTGACGAAAGGCCACGTGACATCAATTTTCCCTCCAAATATAGCGGGGAAACTGAAGTAATGCATAGTTCTCGCGGCGTAAATTTTTCCGCTAAATTTTGCGTGGAAATCGAATTGCTGCATAGGTTTTTCCGCCAAACTTAGCGGGATCAACTTTTTGTTTCGCTCACGCCGTCGCAGAAACCAGGGGGGGGGGGAGGGGCCCGTGACAGTTACCGATGCAAAACCTTGAAGGAAACAACAACGACGAAATTTTTCCTCATTCTTATCCAGCTCGCTTGCACTTTGCATTTAATTGCATTATAATCACAAGGAAATAACAACGGAAATTGAATCCGACGTTTGGACCTTTGACATGTCTTCGTCAGTAAAATAAAAGCAATAAGCTAGCAAACACGAGCAGAAGAAAGGTGTGTTCTGTAAAAACAAATACCAGTTTAATACGACGTATGAAGATTTCAACGAACTTCAAGGAAGCTCACACAAGTGTTCGCTCAAAGTTCGCTCACGCGTGCATATCGGAGCTTGCTAAAAAAAGAAAAATGTAAAGAAAGCTTGGGGTGCAAAGAAAGGAAGAGCGGGGACACGGACCCCGCCGACAGAATCAGCGATTCTTGGAGACAATTAGCGCTCACAGCTGATAGGCTTGTGACAATATATATATTTTATTCATCTCTAGTGGAGAAAATTGGTACACGAATTGAACTACCTAACACAGCTTTTGTTTGTGCGTATACGGTTATTGCTGCAACAGCGCAGGCCTGAATACAAAGACTCAAAATACCAATAATAGTTCGTTTTTTAGGACAAAAAATGCCATAATATATAAATAACAATTTCACAATATATAACAATTTTAGTGCAATTTGTGACTAGGAGAGGTAACATAAAATAAATAAATACAACAGTGCACTGCGATACTTTGACTGCTTGTCAGAGTATTGCATTATGTCGTTGGTACTAGAGCAACCATAGTATGGGAGCGTAGCTGCCAGAATAACACCACTTCGCAGAAAGAACTAGACATGTGATATAAGACGCAGAGATGGTAATCTATATTTTGGTTCCGGAATTCACCATGGCAAGGAAGTTGATCGCTCCATTAATTTGAGCATGTCGATCTTTAAGTTTGAAGCAAGGCCGTATTGATGTGAAAAAAGTCATTAATTGTCGAATTTTAACTTCACCTTCTAGGTCGCGTCTGGCGGCACATTCGCATTTTGCCGCCTGCTGCCGCCATAAAACAAAAATCCCCAACAACACGTAGATGTTCCTGGCTTTTGATTAGAGCGCAGCTCGTTGAGCGCCCGTTTCCGGGTTGAGCGGCGTCGCCATCGCCATCGCCGTCAGCGTAACCGCGTGTTGCATTATGGGACCTTTGCGATAAGGACGTCACACGTGACGTCACGTGTGACGTCACGAAAGTAAAATTCTTCAGCAAAATTTGTCAAAAAATGTTTTCCACTAAATTTTTAGTGGGAACATTTTTCGCTAAATTTCGCGGAAACATTGTCCCGCTTAAATTTAGCGGAAAATCTTCCCGCTAAATTTTGCAGAAATATTTCCTCGCTAAATTTATCGGTAAAATTTTACCATCGTGACGTGACTAAGTTTAGCTAGAAACGTTTTCTGCTAAATTTAGCGGAAAATTTTCCCACTAAATTTAGCGGAAAACTTTTCCCACGTAGATTGACGTCACACGTGATGTCAGGGGTGACGTCAAGACGGAAAAATTTCCCGCTAAATTTAGTGTAAAATTTGTGTTACGTGACGTGAATGAGTGTGACGCCACGTAAAATTTAGCGCACAAACGTTTTCGTGACCTCAACGCCAATTCCAGTTTCCCCGCTAAATTTAGCGGGGACATTTTCGGTAAATTTACGTCTTAATTAAACTGGAAAATGTTGGAAAATTTTTCGGTTAAATTTAGGAGGATATTAGAGAGTTTTGGTAGACCGCGTTTCCCCTCCGCTAAGCCCTCTGCAACCAAGACGCCGCTACTGCGCCTGCGCGCCTATGGTCTTGACTGTGGAGTTCCGGGTATCGGAGCGGGCCGCGGAGAGCGCTGCGGGACCGCGAAGACGATCTACGAAAACTCCTATTTAGCGAAAATTTCACGCTAAACTGGATGGGAGCACAAGAGGAGGAGGGAGGGTACGGAGGGGAAGGAGGGGCATACCCTCCCTCTGTACCATCCCCTTCTCCAGCACAGAAGCTGCGCTTTAATTCGGTATTACAGAGAATTGTAACCGTCTTTTATTGTTTTCTTATGAGCGTTTCTTTTTTTTTCCTACGAGCCGCCGTGGGCATGCCTCAAAGTGCATTTTCCCCCGTTTTCGTCAAAAAAAAAAAGGCATTTTGCTGCTGTTGTTTGCGCAAATAAACGGACGACTTTTTTTTTTTTCATTAACCATTTTGTAATTTTTTTTGCTTTTTTCTCTTGCACCGTCACAACAATTGTAAGGTGTCCGAGCTCCTTTTTGCCTCTCTCTTTCATTTTGTTGGGCAGAGCGCCGCGACGATTGCCATCGCCGGGGAGTCTTTTCTACGTATTCTGTGCTGTCTGCAGGCTTGGTCCCTTTTAATTGCTATTTATTTTCGCCTAGAATTGAGTTTCTTAAAATGTCTCGTATAGTTTGCGTAGTGTTTTCAGTTCATTTTTCTCGTTGCTTCGACTCATGGGCGACAACTGTCGATATGCTCAAGCGCCACGGCGGACATATGCAGTGAATGAGAAGTGAGTCCTGGAGGCGACTGTACTTGCTTTCCCGAGAAGCTCCCGGCGGCGGGTTCGGCCGTAGTCGGTGAAAATGCCTGCGAGGTAACGCAAACAGACGCATGTGTTGACTTATTTTGCATGCGTATTTTCTGGGCGACATCAGAACACTTGATTGAATCTGTGATGCGCGTAATGAAATGTTGAGAATGGAACTGTGACTTTGCGAAGTAGGCAGTACTTGAATTACGCATGTTCGCTGGAAATTTTATAACCGTGAACATTTTTTTTACAGCCGAGCTGTTAAGGGCTAGTTTTTCCAGGGTCATGTCCGGTACCATACAAATGTCGACACAACACACTGGTTGCCCCCGTCGCTCGAAGATCGCGGCAGCCTTTCCAGCCTCGTCAACCAGACAACTAGTTGCTGCCGTCACTCATAGATGGCGGCAAAATTTGTTTGGAGAAAGAAGAAGTGAGAACGGAATGAGCGGCGACGTGCGCAGCAGCGCAAATAGTTCCGCAATCACCGACAGGCCGCTATCGCCTCAAGTTCCACTGCGTCGAGCTCTTCAGATTCCCTTGCGAAAGAAGAGCAGCTCGCTCGCCTGGAAAGACACCGCTAAGAACAAAAGCTACAGCTCCGCTGCTCTTCCTTCTTCCCCAGACTGGAAAGGCTGAAAGTTTTTTAACGTAAGCTATGATACAGGTCAATGCCGTGCAGAGACCGCAAAATGTCCTCAAAATATATTGAATCAATAGAAAAACTAAAACCCGAAAACGGGGAACCATATTAATGGACGAAGAGCGTGTTGGTGCGGTTCATGATTGAAGAAATAAAAAAGCATGAAGGACGAAGGCGACACAAAAAACATCTTTACCTGTACTTCGTCTCATCCTACGATGGACTAAAGGCCAATGCCACGGGCCGCCAGGTCCAATCACGTTCCGCGCTAAACTATGACACGCTTAGCATTGATTTGGTTTGGAAGAACAATGCTCCGAATTCAAAAAGTGCTGCGTCATTTTTAAAGCTTCGACACTGCAGAGAGCCAGTACATCGCAGCTTTCTTTGAAATGTAAAATTGTTAAGTCACTCATTGCTCGATCCGAACCAATGTCCGCCCACTCCCATCAGTGATCCGAGACGCGGACACCGATACGAGCATCGAAGCGAAATACCACGCAATGTCTAAGTGGCTCGTGATTGTATCTGGCGGTTCGTAGCTTCTGCCGTAGGGTGAGATGAAGTATAGCAACGGACACATAGGAATGAAAAAAGCGAACACACGATTTAAGAAGGGAAAATCGAAGAAAGGGAAAGTGACTAAAAAGAGGGGAAGGATGGACAAGATGATAAGGCAAAATGCAAAGTCAGGTCGACAAAGTCATCTCCGACTCGAAAACTTCAACTTAGTCTTCGTCAGAAACGGTGAAGGATTAGAGACTTTGTCGTTTGCGCTATAGATGCGGAATAACTATAATATCCCGGCTGTATCCGATGTTATGCCCCCAATAATCTTCAAAAAGGGACCTGCAGTCTGTGCGGAATCTTCAAAAGGGGCCTGCAGTCCGTGCGGGAACGGGCATGCATGACAATGGAGATGATAGGAATCATGTGAGGCCTTGGAACCTTAATTGTAACATTGGCAGAGTAGGTGATTTGTGCACCTCGCCAGTTTCCAGAAAAGGGGCAGAACCCTTCTTCGACTGGGAGCGAATTGACGATATGAAACTATAATTTACGGCGAATCGCTAGCGGTCGAGCCATGGGAATTAGGACTCGCGGACGCGGGATGCTCTCGGGCCGCGTCCTGATAAAACCCCGCTTTAAAAATAATCTTTTGCCCTTCAGGCCTCGGAGATCAACAACCCGAGAGGAACAAGAGGTAACTCAGAAGTATCTTATTGTTATAGCTCCGAATGTTTGTTGAGGTCAAGTTTGGCTTTGTTTCGTGGGTCCAACGCTGTGTGCAGTGAAAAGCACCGATCCCCGTGAACAAAAAGGCTCAAGTTGGGCAGCTAGCAGGTGTTTCGCACAATATTTGGCTTATGCGAGAGGAGACTGTCGTAATTAACCACAGTCATCTGGTTTGATCATACTCTTCGTCAAACCCTTCTTTACACCTCCTTCGTAGAAGCTTCCAACTACAAAACACCAAATAGACTCTCCCCCTATCACAATTCTCTGCATCCGACGCCTTTCAGTGCGATGTCGATTTCCCTATTAAGGTACCTCTATGTCACATAATTTCTGAACAGGGATATCTCGTCCCATTCTTTACATGGTATTAGACACGTTTCCCACATCTCACATTCCGACATTTTTTATCTACACCTAAAGCAGAAAAAAAAACATCAACCGTCTTCTCTTGGCATCAACCCTTTTCTCTCTAAACTCACATCAGCTCTCTCATCAGACATACACTTTTCTCCAT
>JAZHYW010069321.1:0-31157 GCA_037355805.1 Ixodes ricinus
CAGTGAATTCAGTTATCGCACTTATCTTGGGCAGAAGTAAACGTAAACCGTATTTATTTCTAAAAATACGTGCAGCGATTGCCGTAGGCGTAGGGCATGCGGCGGTCCTCTCTGCCGCCTGTTCTCTGTCCAGAGCGTTGTGACGTGATCGTCGGCATCCTCTAGCCAGCTTAGTGGCGAGCAAAGATACCCCGCCGATGACGTCACTTTGCAAGCTCCTCTTTTCACTCTCGAGCTTTCCTGCCTTTCACGCGCCACATCGGGCGGGTCTACGTCGAAATCTTAATTGGCTAGGACGACGCTCCTACTAATAAGATCAAAAGAGAACTTAAGACTCTCAATTTTTAAGGTGCCTGAGTTACAACATTTACTTTCTGTTCCAATTCAGTGGCCTCTTCAGCTTCCCATTAAAACAAGTACAATAGTGCAGCTTACTACGCAGTCGCTTCTCTAAACAAACAGGCATATGGCCTACCTTGTCAAGAGGGACATCAGTTGTCGTCAGCGGATTTAGTGAAGACATCTCCTTCCTTGCCAGGATGAGATCCTCCGTCTCAGAGACAAATATAGCTCTCAAAGGGCGCATCCTCTCGTGCGAATTCCCTGCTTTTGTTAGTCCGTCTGCAATGAACGGCTTGAATTTTAGCAGCAAAATTTCGTCATCATTTTTTTCTTTCCAGAGAAGCCAGGCATTTGCTTCATCGTGTAGAAAAATATACGAACATAGCACGTCTTCGATATTATCTTGATTCGGTAGTGCCCAATCAGGTAATCTAGAAGGATCACTTATTTATTTATTTAAATACCTTAAGGACACCCACAGGGCGTATTACATAAGGGGTGGCTTATAACAAACATCAGCAAAAGAAAGGTACAATGTCGGAAAAGCAAATTTCCATGTAAAATAAAACAAAAATCGTCAAGAAGACAAGTATCCAAACAAAAAACACACCAAATATACCTGGAACCCGATTGCACGTATAAAGTCTAAATTCTGATAAGTCTTCAGTAGTTGGAATGTTATGGGAGAGCCCGTTCCAATCAAAGGCTGTACGTAAAAAAAAATGAGTTCTGAAAAGTGGTGGTTCTTGCCTTTGGATGCTGTACATCAAGATTGCGACCCGTACGACTGCTGCGACGTACAGAAAGAACGATGCATAACAATCGGAAGCATGGGCTGTAAAAAATTTTGTAAAAAAGAGATTACCTAGTTAAATGGCGGTTTTCAGAGAGGAAGGGAGGTTGGCACGGGTTCGAAGAGATGCGACGCTAGTTGTCGAAGAGTAGTATGAGTAAATAAAACGTTATGCTCTAGACTGAACTGATTCGATGTTATTGATGAGGTAGGCATAGTGCGGGTCCCAGATAGCAGATGCGTATTCCAGTTTAGGGCGGATAAGGGATGAGTAAGCAAGTTGTTTTATGTGAGGAGGGGCCAGCTTCAAGTTACGCCTCAAAAAACCAAAAGAGCGATTAGCAGACGATTTGGTGTGACTGATATGAGTGGCTCAGGCAAGATGAAATGTAAGATGAACTCCGAGATACTTATAAGAGTTAGTTTTTTTTCCAAAGGGAACGCTTTAAGAGAGTAGGAAAAGATAGAGGGTTTATAGCGACGTGTAGAAGACACAAGTTTGCACTTATGGACATTGAGAGATATCTGCCATATTTTGCACCATGCTTGGATGAGGTTGAAGTCATCTTGGATGAGTAGGTGACCTGATGGGTCAGTCACTTGACGATAGATGACACAGTCGTCAGCGAAAAGACGAACATGCGATGTTATTGATATAGGCATGTCATTAATGTAAATTAAAAAAAGATGGGGTCTGAGTACCAATCCTTGAGGAACCCCTGAAGTGACTGGAGCAAGATAAGATGTTGACTGGTTAGCGGTAGCAAGTTGCTGTCTGTTAGCTACAAAGGGAATGATCCAGTTCAAAATCGAGGACTCTAAGTTGAGTTTAGAAAGCTGGTATATGAGCCGTCGATAAGGAACCTTATCAAATGCTTTTGCAAAGTACAGGAAGATACCTTCAGTTTGAATGTTTAAATCAATGTGCATCGGTTATATACTCATGTCATGAGTATATAACCGATGCAAGTTGAGTTTCAAGTAAAAATCTTTTCGAAAACCCTGCTGGGATGGGTTGATGAAACAGTTGTCTGGCAGGAATTGAATGATGTTGAGTAGATAATATGCTCCATCAGTTTGCATGAGACGCTTGTTAGTGACGTGGGTCGACAGTTAAATGGGGAGTATTTGTCGCCATTTTTGAAAATCTGGTCAATCTTTGCCACTTTCCAGTCATCAGGCAGAAGACTACTTGAAAAGGATTGTGAAAATCTTTTAGGTAATATCATGCTAACTAAGTATTTAGTGTTTATTAAACTTTTTGCATTTACGCTATTCATGCGTGCTGATAAAGCGATTTTAAGGTTGTCAATGAGTTGAGCGATGCCTGCGAGTTCAAATAGAAATCCAGACATGGGTGTAAGAAGAAAAGGCCTCGCTATTCTCTTGCGTAAATATGGAACAAAAAGCATCATTCAGTAATTCGACACATTCGTCATCCTGAACCAATCTGTCACCGTCATTTCTAAGCTTTATTGCAGTATCAGATATGGGGTCTTTCCAGAACTTTTTAGGGTCATTCTTAAGCATACACGCAAGATAGATGTTATAAAATGATTGTTTTTGCTTCTTAATTTAAACTCTATACTGCCTATCGACGGAATAAAATTTGTCCCATCTTAAGCTGCAGCCTGTGGACTTACTTTTCCTAAAGAGTCTCTTCGTTTTTGAATTTGGGCGCTTTAAAGAACAGTTAAACCAGGGAGCAGACGAGCTTTCACAAAACGTTACAGGTGGAATGAAGATGGCAGCAAGTTCTTGCATTTGCCGTTTGAAAATTGTGGGGACCCACTCTGCCGCCGCCTGATTGTTGCCAGACGCCGGCGCCTGAGGGCGGCTCAAGGGCGAGCCGTCGGCACCCTCGGTGGCCACTCGGAACTTGTCGTGGCCGGCTGGTGGCGGCGGCGGACGTCCTCGGCCCCCACTTCAAAGGAGCCCGACCCCCGAGGGCCTCGAGGGGGTGATGAGGGAGCCGGCAGGGACCCACGTCGGGAGAAAGGCACCCGTCGGCCTGGCGCCGGGAAACAAGGGGGCGAGGGAGAGACCGGCGGTGCTCGGAGTGTTGGTGGGGACGAGGGAGTGGTGCGACGGACGGCACAGAGACGGAGGTGGAGATTGTGTACTGTGACCAGCGAGACAAAACAACTCATCAATGTGAGTCAGTAAATGTTTATATCGAAAGTGGTGTCGTGTCACTTGGGGTGGGGGGAGCTGGAAGGGGATAACCCCGCAAAATAGACCAATTATCAGAAACAGAGCGAACATCAAAGTCAACCAGAAAGGAAAATAAAAAAAATTATAGTTCAGCATTCATACTTTGGTAATCCCCTTTATCGTATAATGATACGGTTTTGAGTCGCTTGTGTTTAGACTGAAGATGCAGAGAAAAAGCACAGTGAATTATTTTATGGTCACTTATTTCGTGTAAGTAGTTGACCGATTTCAAAGTCTCAGGCTTTAAACAAAGAATGGGGTCAAGAATATTAGAAGAATGGGAAGTTGATCGCCTGGGTTCAGTTATAACTTGCAAAAGATTGAAGTTAAAACAGAAATTCATGAATTCTATTGCTTCACTCTTATCAAAGGGAGTTGAAACAACTAGGGCCGACAAGTTTATTGAAGGGTAGTTAAAATCACCGAAAAGCAGAATGCTGGACATTGGATGTCCAAGGCGCATAATACCGAGTGCATCATTCAGTTGAATCAGAAAAGTTGGATCCTTAGGTGGTCGGTAGCAAACACCAATAAGAAATGTAGCATGCGAAGACGAAGAGGAGAGCCACAACATCTCGAGTGGCGAGGAAATATCCACTAGTTTGCACACGAAACTATATTTTATTGGGGTCAGGACCCCACCCCTCGTGCACATGTGCTATCCCTGCGAAATACGTTATAACCAGATACGTCGGGGGAAATTTCGATATCAATGATAAAGGATGATAGCCAAGTTTCAGCAAGAACTATGACGTCAGAATCAACGGATGCTATGAGGCTACCTATCTCATCTTGCTTTCACATAACACTTCTTATATTGTCATAGAAAAAGTCACATGCTTGTTGCAAATGAGCACAACGTGTGGGCAGGACACCATCTTGTGTTTGTTTTCTTGAAGTAGTGTTAGACCTCGCCTGCAGGTTCGCTGCTGCCAAAAGTAGACAGCAGCGTGATCGTCCTCATGTGACGCGACGTAACTCTTGATAGTTCTCTTTCAGACACCTATCACAGCCTTCCTCAGTATGCTCCTCTTTCTTTCATCTCTCTTTTGCCTTGTAGCGCTAACCAGGCTCCTCGTTTATTCGTACAGTGACAAGGCAATGGAAGCTCTTCTTCTCTGAAAACACATGATGAGGAACAGAAGTGAACCAGTTAACGTTTTCCCTTTCACTTTCAAAGCAATTTAAATTTCTAAGCAATTCAAAGCAGAAACAATATAAAAGAGCCGATAACCGTAGTAATCTTGATTAGCGATAGATGGCGCCAGTCGCCATCTTCTTGTGTTATTTTGTTTGTTTAAAAGATGGCGCCATGTTTCCTTTTATTTCTTATTACTGGCGCCACCTGGGTTTTTCTGTCAATAAACTGGGGCTCACGAGTTTTCGTGAGCCAGTCGTTACCAGCCCACGCCCGGGATCAGACGTGTCTTTCTTTCGTCTGGCTCTTCTGGAGCCTCCTGTCTCTGATGGCCACGCCGGCCCGGAGTCCAGCGACGATGGGGACAGCCGGGTCCTCCGAACCGTAAGCCGCTCGCCGGCGCGTCGGCCATCACGTCTTTCTTTGTAGTTTAGTTATAGCGCGGGCAGTTAATACTCGGCACTCGTTCCACCCAGCGTTCCACCTTCTGCGCTGTCTCGGGACTGGGCCCCCGAGCACGCAGGAGGCTGTAGTCAGTATTCGGACCCAGCGTCCAAGTCAAGTCTTCTCTCTTTGTAAAATACTAAATGGCGACGAGGTAAACGTTTTTTTTTTCTTCGCTCTCGGGCGATGGTACGACTCCGCGTCCCGGTGCATTGGTCTGGAGCACCGGCGCGTTCCATTCTTTTCGTTTGTTCCGTTCGATTTGGGCCTCGTCGGAACGCGCGGTTAGCTCGGCGGCGATGTAGCCGAGGTCTGTCTATTTTTCTTTTGCACGAACAGCTTTACCGGGAGTGGGGCCCCGGTGAGCATTAATTTTCTTATGAATTTTGTTCGTTGCATTGCTTTTTCTGCAAACGTAACCGTACTTTGTTGTTTGAGTATGCTTCGTCGGTGACGTGTCACCGTGTCCCTCGTGTTCGAACGTTGGGTTGGGGCCCTAACGTTCGATTTCCATTTCCTTTTGAAGCCTTTTGAGGCAACGTGCTACAATTCCTGGTTTTCGCGTGTTCCAACCACACCGTTGGTTCCGCATGTCTTAAACATAGTCCTTCTTGTAAAAATAACTTGTTCGTTGTCATAGTCACACCAATGTATCGGTGTCCCACATCTTGTTTCATAGATTCACACCGCTGTAGGGGTGTGCGGCCAAAAGCTCTAAGTTATGGAAACAAACAACAGCTCACGCTGTTAGAGTTTTGAGGCCGCAACCCGTGTTTTCGGGGACACACCGTCATGTCGCAAACGAGTTCCGCCGTGGGTGTAGTGGGTCTGACGCCCCCGCCTGCATTTTTGGCTGTCCCTGGGGCGCCGTATCAAGCTTGGTCAGCATGGAAAAAGTCATTTTTAGCATTCCTTGGTGCTACTGGTTTAGATACTGTCTCTGCCACTCGTAAGAAGCAGATTCTCTTCACGATGCTTGGGGTCGAGGGACAACGAATTGTCGATTCTTTTCGTCTTGACGAGATGCCGGTTCCCGAAGGAACCGATGAGTTTTCAGCGTTTCTCACTACTCTCGAGAAACATTTTGAATTCTCCGGGTCTGTTATGCTCGAACGTAAGAAGCTGTTCGACAGGGTTCAGCAACCGGGTGAATCGGTGACAGAGTTTCTCTCGGCGTTACGCCGACAAGGTTCTCTTTGCGCGTTCGGGGACGCACTCGACGCGATCCTTTGCGACGTTTTCCTGAGAGGATTGACTTCGAAGCGAGTACATGAGCGTATGCTCCGCGACTCCGTGGATGGGCAGCTGCCCACATTAGACAGAGCTTTCCAGCTCGCGCGGCAGTATGAGCACCTCGCTGCAGCGTCGCGCGAGTATCACCAGGAGAACCCTGGAACTTCAACCCTCGGCGATGCCGGCAGAGGCCCGGCAGACGTACGGAGAGTCCTGGCGCGAGCGGCCGTTCGAGCGCCGCAGACCCAAGAGGGCGGTCCCTGGCCACCATCCTCCTCGAGCCCCGGCCAAGATGGCCACCCCGGCCTCCCGCCCGGGCCTGACCATGGCCCTTACCCGTTGCTGCCCGACCCCAGTTCGTGGACACCGAGGTCTTCTGGCCACGTGCCCAGATACCCGGCGCGCATGCGCCACCCCACGAGTCGGGACCCTCCTCCTTCTCGGAGGGCCGAGAGAGCCAACGACGAGCCGCCGACGTGCTGGTTCTGCGGCAGGCGGAGCCACCCCCGTGAGCTGTGCCCTGCACGGCAGGCTTCGTGCTTCCTCTGCGGGAAGCCGGGCCACTTCGCGGTGGTCTGCCGCAGCCGTCCGCAGCCGTCGGCTTCGTTCGTTCGTGACCAGCGGCAAGCGGCGTTTCCGGTGCGCGGCCATGGAGCGCAGGGGATCGGGCGCTACCAGCGCCGAGCGTCCCGAGGCGGCGCAACGGTGGGCGCTGTCCAGCCAGAGACGTGGCCTGACGCCACCCTGAACCCCGACGACGTGGTGCCTGTCCAGGCTACAGGCCACACTACCGGCGACAGAGATCGCCGCTGCTCCTTCACGGCCGACATCCAGGTGAATGGACACCCTTTAAGACTCCTTGTAGATACTGGGTCGTACGTTTCCATTGTAAATGAAGCCACCTTTAACCAACTAAACAAGGATGGCAAGATACGGCTGTACAAGCCACGGAAGACTCTCGTACACTATCTACAAGAACCGATCCCTGTGCTTGGATGTTTCCTTGGCTACGTGAATTTCAAAGATCGGCATACTTCACTAGAATTCTACGTAACCCGAAATGGACGTTCGCTGTTGGGAACAGATGCAGTCAAGGACCTCAGTATGACACTGTCGGGGGCTAACTATGAGTGCTCTACTGTACATCCAGCTGACGGAGGAGCCCCTCCTCGAGGCCTAGGGACGGCTGGCAGCCAACAACGACGGCCATTCACTGTGTCGTCGCACCAGCCGGGCCAACATCGCCATCCTGATGGTCTGGGCAGCCGGTTCCCTCCAGCCACTTTCCCCACCTGCCTGTCCTCACGGTCCTCTGACTGCTGCGAGGAGACTATGCCAAAGGTCATCGAGAGGTCGGACTGCGAGGAGACCTTTCCAAAGGTCGTCGAAAGATCTGACTCCAGGTCGACCCCTGTTCCACAACGTCATCATGATACACAAGGTAACATCCACACAAGTATACATATCAAAGACACATCCAAGTTGCCGCCAGGCTTTGAAGATTTTGAACACCTATTTAGTCCTGGACTGGGTCTGGTTAGGAACCACACCCACAAAGTAAAGTTAAGACACAACGTGTCCCCTGTACAAGCGAGGCTGCGTCGACTCCCGATGACCCTCAGAGACCAGGTTTCCGAGGAGATTTTCAAGTTAGAGCGAGAGGGAGTCATTGAGCGTGTGGATGCGTCGGAATGGGTGTCGCCCATCGTTGTCGTTAAGAAGCAAGACGGCAACATCCGGATGTGTATCGACCTTCGGGCACCAAACCAGGCCGTGGTCATCGACTCCTTTCCTCTTCCACACATCGATGAGCTCTTAAACTCCTTGGGAGGTTCCTCCTACTTTTCCAAACTTGACTTGGCGTCCGCGTATCATCAAGTTCGCCTCGACCCGGTGAGCCGCGACCTCACCGCTTTCATTACCCATGAGGGGTTGTTCCGATTCAAGAGGGTTTGCTTCGGGTTGGCTTCGGCACCCGCTGCATTTCAACAAATCATGTCCAAAATCCTGAAGGATTGTCCAGGTGTACAGTTTTATCTCGACGATGTCATTGTGTATGGGTCATCCCTACAGGAACATGATGCCAATCTCCGTCGAGTTTTGTCGCGTATTTCCCAGGCGGGAATGAAGCTGAACCGTAAAGGTGTTTTTCAGGTCCAAGAGCTCTCATTTTTGGGACACCATCTCTCCATGAAAGGACTAGCACCCCTCTCATCCAAGGTAGATGCCGTCCTGAATTTCGAGACCCCTTCCGATTCTCACAAACTAAAGGCGTTTTTAGGACTCGTTGAATATTATAGTAAGTTCATTCCTCAGTGCTCCACTGTCGTGGAACCCATGCGTCGTCTCCTGAGAAAAGGAGTCCATTTCAACTGGTCCCCGGAAGTCGAGGCCAGTTTCCAGAGAGTTAAGACTTCCTTGAAAAAAGCTCCAATTTTGTCCATGTTCAACCCAACGTTGCCCATTGTAGTAGCTACTGACGCGTCTCAGTACGGTCTGGGAGCTGTCTTGCAACAGCAGTACGGAAATCAGCTCCGTCCAGTAGCTTTTGCGTCTCGCTCGTTGACAGACACCGAGCGCAGATACTCCGCTGGAGAAAAGGAAGCCTTGGCGTGCCTCTGGGCGTGCGAGAAGTGGCACGTTTACCTGTGGGGCCGTTCCTTTGTGATCCGCACAGACCACCAGGCGTTGGTTACTCTTCTTTCTAACAAAGGATCCGGGATTCGTCCGCTTAGAATCACCCGGTGGACATCAAGACTCCTCAACTACAACTTCAAGATGGAATTCCAGAGAGGCGCCACCAACGTCGTTGCTGACGCCTTTTCCAGACTGCCAGTGCCAGACACTGAAGAAGGCATGAAGTTTGATGAAGAGGTTGTCTCCATGGTAACGGTCCCCTTGTCGAAGGGAGAGTTCCAAGAGGCGACAGCCAATGACATCTTGTTACCGTCTGTCATCCGTTATACAACGTCGACCTGGCCAGAAGACATCTCCCCGGATCTGCGGCCCTACTTCCATGTGAGAGAGCAGCTCTCCATTTTCCAGGGCATGTTATACAAGGCTGAGAAGCTCGTCGTCCCTGCGCAGCTTCGGGACAACATCATACATATTGCACACGAGGTCCACCAGGGGATCTCCAGAACCACAAGTGTCATCCGGGAACACTACTGGTGGCCCCTGATGAACCAGGAGATTAAGATGAAGGTGGAGAACTGCGCAGTATGCCAGTCTACCGACAGGCCCGTGAAGACTGCACCTGCACCGTTGCAGCCTGTCAAGTTTCCTGAGCAGCCCTGGGAGAAGCTGGGACTGGACATTGTGGGTCCAGTCGAACGTGCTCCACCAAGTCAAAAGTTTTTTATAGTTCTCCTGGACTATCACTCCAAGTGGCCCGAGGTCCAAGCAACGTCTTCAGTTACATCTACAACGGTGATAACCTTCTTGAAGAACGTTTTTTCCCGAGAAGGTCTCCCCTGCGAGATAGTCACCGACAACGGTGTCCAGTTTGTTTCAAGAGAATTCCAGGAATTCCTGCGCCAGCAAGGAATCAAGCACCGGAGAACGGCACTGTACCACCCCCAGAGCAATGGACAGGTTGAGCGATTCAACCGGGTACTGAAGTCCTGCCTCCAGCTGGCTGTGGTGCAGGGTCGCCCTCTTCCGGACGCTGTCCGAGACCACCTTGAAGCTTACCGTCGGACGGTGCATCCCGCGACAGGTTTCGCACCGTCTCTTTTACTGCATGGACGTATTCACCGGTCCAGGCTTGACGTACAAGACATGCCGACGAGACAAGCCCCTGCCAATTTCTCGGAGCAGCGTGCTCAACTTCCAGAGAGGGTACAGGTGTACCAAGACAAAATGAAAAATTATTCTGATAGACGCAGGGCTGTGAGACGGCCACAGTTCCAGTCTGGTCAAGCCGTCCGAGTTTTCAAGCCTATACACCAGGACAAGTTACACAGCAAATATACAGAACCACAGAGGATACAGACACAAATAGGACCTGCAACATATAGAATGGAAGATGGCAGGAGATGGAACGCAGCCAAGCTGACCAAGACTTCACAGCTGCCTCCTGACCAATCTTCAGTATCTGACTGGGACGATGACGACGACCTGTCGACAGGCACAACCCGTGTGCCTTCTCAGGTCTTCTACCCAAGGATGGTTGCACCTTTTCCAACCGTGGTTGGACCTCCGACACATGGCTGTTCGGGGAGTCTGACAGCATCTCGCCTGGCAGCGTCTGGCCCACCTGTGGAACCTGGTCTTCCTGCTGCACCGGCGCCTGCAGCGCTGGGTTCCCCTGTGGAGCCGGATCTTGCAGCTGCAACAACTTTTCCCGCTGTTGGCCCTGGTCCATCCGTGGATCCAGGCCAGGCAGCAGATCCTGGCCACCCTGATGAGCCCGGGGTTACTGCTACTTCCGCTCGCCCTGGTCCATCCTTGGACCCAAGGCAGTCTACAGACCCTGGCCGCCCTGCCGTGCCCGGGTCCTCTTCTGTCGCTGGCCCCTCTGAGAGGCCTGTTGGAGAACTTCCAGCTCCTCCCCGGGCTAGGGAGCAGGCAGGGACACGAAACAACTTCGACTCGCCCGTGACGAGCACTCCGTTGGGGTCTCGCCCAAGTACGCCGTCTTCGATGCCCCCACTCGAAGACTCCGCAGACGAGACCCCAGGTGATCTTCAGGTGACCCCAGGTGATCTTCAGGTGACCCCAGGTGAACTTCAGGTCCCACCTGCAGTGCCTGAGCCACCAGCTCCAAGTGGTCGACCCCGCCGGAAGAAGGGACTTCCAGCTAGATTCAAAGACTATGTAATGTCTATGCTAGATAGTAGCTATGAATCGGACTAAAGTGAATAGACATACAAGTTAAACTCACCATATTTGATATTTTGGAACTTTGGTAAAATATGTGTCGTTCATGAGTATATTTTTTTTAAGTGCACAAGTGTCTTGAAACGTAAAACTGTTTTTGTTACTTGTTGGCAGCCCATGGTTGACACTGTTGGGCAGCCTCGAAGGCAGCAGTCAAAGTGACTCATGCTTATAGTTCTGATGCATCATCATATCTTCATAGTAAAAATCCTTGGCCAAGGTACTTAAAAAGACATGTCCATGACAAATACAAGACACAAAACAACACTACTAACAAACTAATCAATACACTACAAGGGTGTCATGGACATGGACTTTTGCATAACACATAAATGCTCTTGATAAAATATGCTTTGAATTTCGTCTTGTCGTCGGCTTCCGACGAAACGTGCTAGTTGGGCCAGTCCCAAAATGAACTCTGGTGTCCGTGCAGACAGTTTTGCGACGTTTCGTTCTCCCTATCGAAGGGGGAAAAGTGTATCGTGTTGATGTTGAACTTTCCACTGAGTAGTTGGACAGTTGTTAAGTATAATGTGACAGAGTTTTAAAATATTATTGTTATTCAGTATTTGATCATTGTTAAGAGTATGCATGTCTTCCAGTACTACCCATCCTCGTCGCCATTTAGTATTTTACAAAGAGAGAAGACTTGACTTGGACGCTGGGTCCGAATACTGACTACAGCCTCCTGCGTGCTCGGGGGCCCAGTCCCGAGACAGCGCAGAAGGTGGAACGCTGGGTGGAACGAGTGCCGAGTATTAACTGCCCGCGCTATAACTAAACTACAAAGAAAGACGTGATGGCCGACGCGCCGGCGAGCGGCTTACGGTTCGGAGGACCCGGCTGTCCCCATCGTCGCTGGACTCCGGGCCGGCGTGGCCATCAGAGACAGGAGGCTCCAGAAGAGCCAGACGAAAGAAAGACACGTCTGATCCCGGGCGTGGGCTGGTAACGACTGGCTCACGAAAACTCGTGAGCCCCAGTTTATTGACAGAAAAACCCAGGTGGCGCCAGTAATAAGAAATAAAGGAAACATGGCGCCATCTTTTAAACAAACAAAATAACACAAGAAGATGGCGACTGGCGCCATCTATCGCTAATCAAGATTACTACAATAACCTTACTTATATATACATTGTAAATGTTCTCCAGCGTTTTGCGCTGGCTGAGCTCGTATGCCAGTGATTTGCATGTTTAATTTGGAAGCAGATTTATTGAAATGTGTTTTTCTGACAGACAAATGACTTCAAAAACTTACTAGGCAGTTATTGATTTTTTGATAGACAACAACCTTACGTGTCCGCGGGATTGATGAAAACACAATAAACAAAGGCGCGTGGTGGAACTATGGCGACCTCTAGGTCACACGCTGATATCGCCACTGAATAGCTGCTCTATTTGGCCTAGTACTTAATACTGGTTTATTCTATTTAAAATGAAAAACAAAGAGTGTTGCCTCTTTGCAAAGGAATCTGACCGGTACCTTGTGAAGGAAAGTATTGTACCTCAGCGAAAATGTGTCGATATCGGCGTGTCGAAGGAAATATCCACTTATGCGCTGTTCCAGGCCTGCTTCGACCTGAATACAAAGGCACATGTACTCTTGAGTGAGCGATTTCGATCGATTATTTCTGCATGATGCATCATGTTGCAGAACGCTTATTAGGGAAACAAGGGTTGTGAATTCCGCTGAATGTTTCGATACAAAGTAGACTGAAAGGATTTGGCCAAAACCTTTCATGCCAATTTGAGAATATTTTTATTTATTTATTTATTTATTTATTTATTTATTTATTTATTTATTTATCCTCAGGGCCAGGGGCGTTACAGAGGGGAGTGGGTATTAAAAGGTACAACACAATATACAGCGTACAACAGAAAATATTATACAATAGTTATGGCTCTTTACAAAAACAGATTGGAAACGGCAGTCTTAAAACACTCGATATCGGGGATTTCGGCAATGACTCCGGGAAGGTGATTCCACATTGTTGAGGCACTAGGAATAAAAGACTCATAAAAATGTTTAGTACGACAAGACGGAATGGCAACTTTATGACGGTGATCGATGCGTGCTGAAACGTAATGAGGTGTTGTTAGTAGTCTTTCTTTTAGAATCGGATTATAATGATATATCTTATGAAACAAGCACAGACGGAACATTTTTCTACGTTGTGAAAGAAGAGGTAATGATAGGCTAGACTTCATCGCGGTCACACTGGATGTACGATGGTAATTTGAAAGGATGAAACGAGATGCGCGGTTCTGAATCGCTTCTAATTCGGAGATAAGTGATTCTTGACCAGGATCCCAAACCGAAGCTGCATATTCCAATTTAGTACGAACTAATGTTTTATATAAAAGTAATTTTAATGAGCTGGGAGCAAGACAAAAATTTCTTCGTAGATATCCAAGCATGCGGTTGGCGTTATTTACAATATATTCAACGTGACACGACCAGGATAGATTAGCAGATATATGCACACCCAGATATTTATACGATGATACGGTTTCGAGAGAGAGATTATTTAGACGATAAGAAGCACACGGATTATCAAGACGGGAAACACGCATAGATTTACACTTATTAATGTTTAGTTTCATGTTCCACAAATCACACCACTCAGAAACACTGTTAATATCTGACTGAAGAAGGGAGACGTCAGAATGACTGTTAATTTCGCGATAAATGACGCAGTCATCGGCAAAGAGACTGACGGATGAACATATATTAGTGGGCAGGTCGTTAATATAGATGAGAAAAAGTAAGGGCCCCAGAACCGAGCCTTGGGGTACACCTGAGCCAACTGGAGATAAATCAGAATTGATATTGTTAGCCGTCACAAATTGGGACCGGTTAGTGAGGAAGGAGCGCAACCATGCAAGGACGTTGGTGTCTAAGTTTAGTTTAGTCAGCTTGAGAAAGAGAAGTTCGTGAGATACTTTATCGAATGCCTTTGAAAAATCGAGGAATATGCAGTCCGCCTGAGATCCACGATCAAGAATGGAATGCAGATCATGTGTGAAACACAAAAGCTGAGTTTCACATGAGAATGACTTACGAAACCCATGCTGGGATGAATTGAAAAAAGAATTGGACTCTAAGTAGTTTGCAAGATGGGAGTAAATGATATGTTCCATGATTTTACAGGGAATGCTGGTAAGTGACACGGGTCGAAAGTTATTTGGACAATGCTTTTCACCTGATTTGTGCAAAGGGATCACCTTCCCGATCTTCCAATCCTCTGGTATACAACCTGTATCAAGAGACTGCTGAAACAGTTTACTCAGGATTATAGAGGTATACATCTTAGTATGGAGCAAAAATTTAGAGTTGATATTATCGATACCAGAGGATGACGACTCTGGTTAGGAGCTGCACACACACCGTCGTCGGGGTCCGACGTCGAGGAGAGACAGTACCCAGCACTAGTTCCGGCACATGTGGTTTTATATCAACTCGGCTTGAGTGCGCGACACAGACAGCTACAAAACACTTTCCTCGTCCGAACGCTTGCAATGGCCAACCCTCTTTTTCTGTCCCTCTTCTTTTTCTTCTCTTTTGCCCTTGGCCGCGAGGTGAGGATTCTTCGTAATCTGGCGCGAACGCCACGGTGGGACACACACACACACTCACGTGCCCGCACGCACAGCACCGAATGAGTCGGGAATACACCCCGTCACACTCGCCCACACAAAAAAAGGAATTTTCTCTTACATAAAATTTACCTGTTCGTGTTCAGGTTCATAAAGACACTTAGTTTTAGGACCGAAACGAACTCACTATGGGATACCTATCGAAACACTGGGTAAAGTGCACAGAATACACTATCATGTGGTCGCTAAGAACAGTGAACAGAATGGGACAACACACTGAACCCAGAACAATAAGGAGCACTCTAAGAAAGTTTCCGCAGATCACAGACCACCCGGTGGGCCCTGCAGGTTCCTCATACGTGTGTCCGTTAAGGTCGATCAACTGGTCCGTATTTTCTCAAAGCATAGCGGTGTCCCCCGCGGGTTGGTTTGCTCTAGGAGGAGCAGCAGCCGAGTTGTGAGACAACTCCTCCAAGAGTGCCAGCTTGATGAAATCGTTTGATCTCTCATCGTCAGAATCCACTCTGTTCTCATCCGCTGGACACGGGTCGGGGGCTTTGGAACGGCGGGCATGGCAGTAGGAGTCCCAACATCATTCGGCATGCCCAACCCCCGATGAGGCCCAATGTCACCCCGGTCACCGCCTCCGGCACCATATCGCTTAAGGCGATTAGCATGAACTATTTTTTGCTCCCCTGTTCGAGTGTCTTTTACTCGGAAGGTGACCTCCGACAGTTTTTCTACGACCCGAAGCGGACCGCGCCATTTAGGCTGCAACTTTCTGGCGAGCCCACGGACACCGGCCAAGTTGTTGATAAACACGACGTCACCCACGGCGAAGCTCGAAGTTGCGGCGTCCCTGTCGAATAGGTGTTTCCTTGTTTCGGCAGAGCCAGCCAGCATCAGGCGTGCAGACTCGTGGGCGGATGAGAGTCGCTGAAGCAGTTCATCTCTGTAGTTATCTAGAGTGCCGTAACTTCCTGTCGGCGACTGGTAAAGGGCTGATGGCATCTCGGGATGGTGGCCATAAAGAAGGAAAAAGGGGCTCTGTTTTGTACTCTCGTGCGTTGCCGAGTTGTACGCGAAGGTGATGTAAGGCACCCATGCGTCCCAATCCCGTTGGTCACGGGCCACATAGTGACCCAGCATTCCACTGATAGTCTGATTGAGGCGCTCCACCGCTCCATTACACTGAGGGTGATAAGGCGTTGTAAGAATCTTCTGGATTCCCAGGAGATCACATACCTCTCGCAGGAGCTTTGACGTGAAGTTTGCACCACGATCTGTTAAAAGTTGCTGAGGCGTCCCGTGGCGCATTACAACGCGCTCGACGAAGAGGCGGGCCACGGTCTCCGCCCGCTGGTCGGGCATGGGAATCACCTCGGCATACCGGGTGAGGTGTTCAACAAAAACAAGCAGATAGCGATTTCCCTGGGTTGACAGGGGCAGGGGTCCCATGATGTCCATCGACGTCCGTTGGAAGGGCTTTGAGACCTCCTCGAATATTTGTAGAGGCGCAGGCTTGCGGCCCTTCGGAGTTTTCCGCAGAGAGCAGGAGCCGCAGCGATCGCAATGAACTTTGACGTCCTGCTTCATGTGCGGCCAGTAGTAGTCGCGAGAAAGCCTCTCCGTCGTCTTCCGTGCTCCCAGATGTCCGGCGTAAGGAGCATCGTGCGTTGTTCTCAGCAGCTCATCGCGAAGTGAAACCGGAACGACGACGCGGCCGCGCGATGTCTCCGGTTTCGCCCCCTGTCTCCCTCTCGTCGGCACAGTAAACCTTCGTTGTCTAGATAGTACTCGCTGTGCCGACCCGGAGCGTTCTCACATTGTTTAATCAAGCTCACCAGCTCAACTTGTCAGGATCAGGCCTAACACCCTGCCTCGAGAGGATATGCCCCAAGTACTTCACTTCCTCCCTCAAGAACTGACACTTGGATGGTGAGCTTGATTAAACTTGATTAAAAACTGAAGATGTCGTCATCCTCTGGTGTGACGGGGTGTATTCCCGACTCATTCGATGCTGTGCGTGCGGGCACGTGAGTGTGTGTGTGTATCCCACCGCTGCCACCAATTGTGACGACTCTGGTTAGGAGCTGCACACACACCGTCGTCGGGGTCCTACGTCGAGGAGAGACAGTACCCAGCACTAGTTCCGGCACATGTGGTTTTATATCAACTCGGCTCGAGTGCGCGACACAGACAGCTACAAAACACTTTCCTCGTCCGAACGCTTGCAATGGCCAACCCTCTTTTTTCGTCCCTCTTCTTTTTCTACCCCTTTTGCCCTTGGCCGCGAGGTGAGGATTCTTCGTAATCTGGCGCGAACACCACGGTGGGACACACACACACACTCACGTGCCCGCACGCACAGCATCGAATGAGTCGGGAATACACCCCGTCACACTAGAGGATGACGACATCTTCAGTTTTTCTATCATTCTCGCAATACCAACTGTGTCAATAAGAACTGGGTCCATTGGAAAAAACTCGTAAGTGTAACAGGCAGGGTAAGTAGCATTTACATTACTAGAAAACGCCGAAACAAACACCGCGTTGAGAATGCTAGCACATTGACCGCTAGGAACTACTGTACCATCTGTACATCTAAGTGTTATAACATGCTTGTCAGTCTTGTTTACAACATTCCAGAATTGTTTAGGATTATGTATGAGCATAGAAGGTAAAGTTTGACTGAAAAATGAGTATTTCGCTTCTTTTAGAGCTACTTTGTAATTAGTAGCTGCACATCGGTAGGTGTCCCAACGAGACTGGGAATTGGATAACTTCGCGGAACGAAACAAGCGTTTTTTCTTGTTTGACAACCTTTTCAGTGACTGGTTAGACCACGGTGATTTTCGGTTCAATCTGATGGTTCTCAATGGTATGAACGTATTTGTGAGTGAAGCCACTTTATTTTTAAATAAATTCCAGTTCATATTTATAGATCTCTCATCAAACCCTTGTAGGAACTCATCCAGAAACAGACATAGCTCACGATTAATGGCAACAAAGTCCGCCTTCTTATAATCTCTAATACATTTATAGTGGTTATCTTGATTAGGAACAGGAATGTTCAATGTGAAGTGAAGCAAGGAATGATCGCTTAAACCTGGTAAGTAAGTTATGGGACTGACAAGGTCTGGGGAGGTGGTCAATACAAGATCCAAGACGCTTGATGATGTGGGCGTAACTCGGGTTGGCTGGGTTACAACTTGCGAGAGATTGAAATTAGCACACAAGTTCAAGAAATTGCTACACTCGGTAGAAAAGGGACAAAGATAAGGAGATTTGTTCGACCATAAAATATTTGGATAATTGAAGTCGCCTGGTAACATAATTGAAGCATTTGGGAAACGTACCATAATTTTATTAATTGAATCATGTAAATTGTCAACAAAAGTCGCACTAAACGATGGTGGACGATAGCAGACACCCAAGATAATCGTTTTGAAACGCATGCGAAGTTCAACCCAAACAAGTTCAAGGCTGCTGACGACATCTACAGTAGACGAGATAATGTAATCGGCGACGGCAATCAGAACACCACCGCCGCGTCTTTCCCTCTGTCATGCCGAAAAACGTTGAATCGCCTGGTACACTCAAAAGTTCGTTGCTCCCAACCTTTGCGGAAAGCCACGTTTCAGTAAGCACCACTACGTCAGCATCGCATGAGTCAATGACAGAGCTTAGTTCATCACGTTTAGATGAGACGCTTCGAATGTTGGTGAAAAGAAGAGAAAGTTTATTCTTGTTATCAGACGCCATCCACTACCCCTCGCGTGTTGTTATCGCGAAGTGCTTGCCGGTGATGAGTCACCTTGAGTTTTCGAACTTCGATTCAGGCTGCGCTGGTTAGGGGTGCTAGCATGTTCAAACACACAGTCATCGACTGGGTTGTAACTGTAGGTCTTGTTATTCATGTACAGTTTGTTGTATTTTAATTTGAACACCGAGTTCTGCGTTTTCGCAAATTCAATCAGCTTTCTGCGTGCCTGACGTGTCGGGACAGAATAATCCTCGCTGACGGTAATGCCACTAGGCTTTAATTTTGCGCTTGAAAATAAAATTTGTTGTTTCAATTTGAAGGATAAAAATTTTACCATCACTGGTCTGCATTTGTTATCTGAAAAGACACCGAGCCTATGTGCACGTTCGATAGATTCACTTGAGATAGGAAAATTCAGAGAGGTTGACACGGCGTTTAGTAGCTTTTCCTCAGTCTGGGCCCAGGTTTCTGAATGAGCATCCGTCAAGCCGTAAAACAAAAGATTATCGCGTCGTGACCTGTCCTCGAGCTCAGCCTGGCTAGCCCGTAATCGTGAGTTCTCATCAATGAGGCTATCAGTCATCTGCCGTAACGATGACAAGTCTTGCTGTAGGAGGTCGCTGGACGAAGATTTAGATTCTACCGCAGACAGCCTTTTATCGATATCTGTGATATTGCTCTCGATTAATTCCTGGCTTTTTTAATCTCATTTACGGTGCTGATTAAACTTGACTGGTTTTTTCCATTTTTACTGTGCGCGAGTTAACACCTTGTAACATAACAAACATATCGTTAAACTGTTTTTGCAGTGTGTCAGTCATTGGACTATTAGTTTCTGATGGAGCGGCCTCTTGGGTCCGCTTAGGTCCTGGATTTAATTCAACGTCCGCTGACAATAACAGTACTTGGCTAAGAACGTCAAAGCACTGACAGCACAAAGAGAACATCACTCCCGGGCATGGGAACAGAAAGAGACATACGTCATCACATTTTTTTCCGAATAAAGACGTATCGTTACTAACCTGTGTAAGCAAGCGCACGACGTGAATGAGCCTCATCGTGACGCTGTTCCCATGCCCACTGGGAGAGCCAGGATCCCGCCAGCCGTTCTTATCGACGAGCGAAGATGATGGTGCTGTCGATGATGTTGCCTTGCTTGACCGAGGAATATTCCAGCTTGGTTGCCAGCAGGGCGCGCACCAAAAGCCGTCCTCACCGTTGGCTGCATGAAGCTCTGGTGCAGCAGAATCCCAAGAAGTGGAGGCAGTCGATCCCAAGCAGATCTGAAGGCATGCCGTGACCTGTGTAAGCAAGCGCACGACGTGAATGAGCCTCATCGTGACGCTGTTCCCATGCCCACTGGGAGAGCCAGGATCCCGCCAGCCGTTCTTATCGACGAGCGAAGATGATGGTGCTGTCGATGATGTTGCCTTGCTTGACCGAGGAATATTCCAGCTTGGTTGCCAGCAGGGCGCGCACCAAAAGCCGTCCTCACCGTTGGCTGCGTGAAGCTCTGGTGCAGCAGAATCCCAAGAAGTGGAGGCAGTCGATCCCAAGCAGATCTGAAGGCATGCCGTGACCTGTGTAAGCAAGCGCACGACGTGAATGAGCCTCATCGTGACGCTGTTCCCATGCCCACTGGGAGAGCCAGGATCCCGCCAGCCGTTCTTATCGACGAGCGAAGATGATGGTGCTGTCGATGATGTTGCCTTGCTTGACCGAGGAATATTCCAGCTTGGTTGCCAGCAGGGCGCGCACCAAAAGCCGTCCTCACCGTTGGCTGCATGAAGCTCTGGTGCAGCAGAATCCCAAGAAGTGGAGGCAGTCGATCCCAAGCAGATCTGAAGGCATGCCGTGACCTGTGTAAGCAAGCGCACGACGTGAATGAGCCTCATCGTGACGCTGTTCCCATGCCCACTGGGAGAGCCAGGATCCCGCCAGCCGTTCTTATCGACGAGCGAAGATGATGGTGCTGTCGATGATGTTGCCTTGCTTGACCGAGGAATATTCCAGCTTGGTTGCCAGCAGGGCGCGCACCAAAAGCCGTCCTCACCGTTGGCTGCGTGAAGCTCTGGTGCAGCAGAATCCCAAGAAGTGGAGGCAGTCGATCCCAAGCAGATCTGAAGGCATGCCGTGACCTGTGTAAGCAAGCGCACGACGTGAATGAGCCTCATCGTGACGCTGTTCCCATGCCCACTGGGAGAGCCAGGATCCCGCCAGCCGTTCTTATCGACGAGCGAAGATGATGGTGCTGTCGATGATGTTGCCTTGCTTGACCGAGGAATATTCCAGCTTGGTTGCCAGCAGGGCGCGCACCAAAAGCCGTCCTCACCGTTGGCTGCGTGAAGCTCTGGTGCAGCAGAATCCCAAGAAGTGGAGGCAGTCGATCCCAAGCAGATCTGAAGGCATGCCGTGACCTGTGTAAGCAAGCGCACGACGTGAATGAGCCTCATCGTGACGCTGTTCCCATGCCCAATATAATGATAACTTGCGTATATATTGTTAAGCATACTTTGTATATATGTATATATATATATATATATATATATATATATATATATATATATAGGGTGTTTTTTTATTTTTGCAGATTTGTTTGTAAAAAAGCCATGCAAGCTACACTTATGCGGTTTGTGCGAGTGAGTTATACGCCCAGGTGGACATTATGAGTGTGGCTAATCTTTGCGATAAGTCGCCTCATTAATTAAAATTTACTAATTAACTCTTTAATTAGTAAAAATAGACATATGGTTCCAATTCGAAACTTGCTGAGCGTCGTCCAAAACCCCTAAATAAGTAATTTTCAGAAAGACTTTCAGCACGTCAGAAGCGTAGTAGTGCACTAAAGTTACCACTCGTGGAGCAGGTACAAGGCTAGCGGTTTCGTTAAGGCGCCGGCGCAATTTTTCCGTCTCTTATCTAGCCCCAGCCTCCAAAACGTATAAATGCGGCTCAAGCGCTTAATCTCAAGCAGGCATAGACTGTTACATCCTACCACTCCTTATTCAACTAAAAATCTCCCAAAGTCCACCTCAAACTTCGATCTTCTGGCACAAAGGAATGTCTCGGGATTCGGTCGCGTCGGAGGTCACATATGACCTACCCCTTCCTAACCAGGAACTCTCGGACACGTCTTTTTTGTATTTTCCTTCTTTTGCTTCGAAACTTTTCACTTTTTTTGCGTATTTTTTGTTGTGCGAACGTGAATAATCTCTCCCCCAACCGTTTATTCTCCCCCTTTTTTAGATTTTTTGTTTGTTTTTGTTTAGCACTCGCAAGATTTGGCTTTTCCTTCCCTCTATGTGAACTACTATCTGATTTGACAATGTTATTTCCATCTCCTATTGCTCTTTACCCACTCTAATTTCTTCTTAGGGGTATACAAACATTCACGGGCTGTACGCTCGTTACCTGATGAAGAGAGGTCCCCGCTCGAAACGTCGTAATAGACTTCGTATTAGTAACTCCGACAGTACGCACCTCCGACTTATTAACTTTTCCCGGTCAATAGTTTTATATTTACCTTACTTCACCTATATATATATATATATATATATATATATATATATATATATATATATATATATATATAATATACACTTGTCATGTTTGCAAGGGAGGCAAGGGGCCGAAGGCGCACATATAACGAAGTGAAAAACTCATGGTTAGAAATCACAAACGGCGGAAGTTTAATGCTCTGTACCGAGGATATCATGCGAGAATAGTACAGGTGCAAAGGGAGAAGTTACAACCTTACTCATCTTGAGAGAACCTTTTTGGAATCACTAAGCACTCGAAAAGACATCAGAATAAGACCGGCAGACAAGGAAGGGGCGATCGTCATTCTCAGTACTCACGATTATGTTAGGAAAGGATACCGCGAACTAAACGTTGCCAAATTTTATTAGCGGCTTCCAGGCGGCCTTAAAAAATACCTCACTCAGATCGCAGCGTCAAAGCTCAAACAACTCTTATTCAAAGGAAAGATAACCGTTAATAAATATAATATAATGAAACCAAAACAACAGTGCCCCGGTCGCTTTTCCATGCTACCCACTTCTCCAGGGATATATTAAATGTACATCTCTTGAAAGAATCCTATCTTGTAACCCTGGACGTGCCTTCATTGTACACGAACATTCCACAAGACGACGGAATAGCTTCGTTAATAGACATGTACGTGTTCCAAAAGGAACCAGAGAGCCCAGATGGTCATGTAAATGCGGCCCTAACATGGCTTATTTTAAAACTAAATGTATTTGAATTCAAAAATGAATATTTTAAACAAGTTAGCGGTACCACAATGGGCGCCAAGATGGTACCCAGCTATGCAACATTTTTATGGGGAAGCTGGACTCAAATATTTGTGAGATTATCCATTAAAACCAATACTGGGTGATTTCAGATAAGATCAACCAAAGGGTGGCTGGTCGACATTTTTAAATCAACTGATGTTTTATATGCCATTGTCTAGTGTATGGTATAAACCAATCCACAATTAGTTTTGACCAGAAAAAATTTGGAGACAGGAAAAATCTTAAGGTATGGAGAGGTGGGCAGTTGCAATACCGCGCACTGAAGAAGGGGGCACAATTGAAAGTGAATAACTAAAACAATAAAATTAGGAGAATTTTATTACCTTGCAGAAACCAACTATGGGTGCAGCTTGCTTGTAATATATAGTAATAATATTTATTTACATTATATTTATCTTTATAAAAATTGCCAAACATGCGTGCTCGAACGACAAACGGCAAAATTTGGAGGCCTGTATCTCATGAAATAATTTAATCATTATTATATAATTTCCAGATAGTAATCTACTAACACATGGCTATTATTTAAAAAACAAATAGTGTATCTGAGTGATACAATAGTTTGAAAATATTTAAGCAAAAATGGGAAAAAAATCAAACAAAAAACATTCTGATGCATATAAAAAAAACCTTTGATATTTTTAAAATTTGGGTTCCCTGATATACTCTATTTCGGCATTAATTTCTAGTTAAAACGTGTTGCATCATTCTATTGAGAAAGAAGAAACAACTCCCCAAAGTAGGGTCCGTTTTCAAAGCCTACACTTAGCAGTGCTCTATACAAGAAGTGACTCTGAGTTCCAGTTTCATGTAACCAACACACATCTGTTACATATCTTTATTCAGATGAGGCCATTGATAACTATAGAAATCGTTCACACACTAAAATTGAGGAGAAACTATGTACAGCATTTTACATAAGCGTACAAAGTGGTATCATAGTAGAGACTAATGATTCGAAAAAAGATGATGCAGTGGGAAGTTTTATCTTCCGGTATATTTTACATTTAAAATAAAATAAATAACTTTACTTCCACACACAGAAATAGAGATATAATACTAGAATTGTTTAGGTTGGCCATGTATTTCCGATTACAAACAATTTCAGGTGAGGGATGCCATTGTGTCTGACTGGAGCAGCTTCGATGCTCTCGGTGTACGAATGAATCGTGGCAAGCCGATATATTTTATCCTGCTAGAAGATAACATTGAGTGATTTTCTTATTGTGATCAGATAAAAATTATTATCAACCACCAACTAAAACAGTAGGTTAAATACCCTGTGAAGAAAAGTGTGATAAATAAGATGTCCCTGCATTCAAAATGAGCAGTCCTTGGGAACTCCAATTCGGCACTTTACGCTAAGGTTTTCCTCGCTGTACCCATTTAATAAAGTTGCTTCCAAGCAGATCCGACTGTCCGTGCTACACATACGTCACAGGTCCCTTCTGTTGATAATTTGCTGAGCCGCCACACGTGCCAAGACTGAATGCCAGGGAAGGCGCGCACCGTCAGCCACTCTTCTTTTTTTTTTGTTCACGATGCCGAACAACCTCATTTTCTTCCAGATACACAAGATGCACGCGTTTCAGTTTCTTTGACAGAACGCTCACCATTGTCCTGGCCGTCTGAATTGCGCTTATTGAACGTTCTCTCAGGTTGTTCAGCGTGGCCTGGTGCTTCATGAGTCCGCCAACTCCGTCACATGCGTTTTTCCCATGTCCAGATGCAGATAATAATCACAGGGCTTGTAGGATATCGTCCTTTGCAAACTGGTGAAGCTGGTAGCGATTTTTGAAATGACTGGCGGCCCCATCACTAACGTACGTCACGTACGAGTATACCGCGACGTTGTCTTCAACCCACTCCTTCACTTTTTCTAGAGCAAAGCAAGTGTGAGCGGCGTCGTGACACAGGTCCTCACTGATGATGGCAAAACTCTTTGTAGATTTTCTTGTCGTCACTACATATGTAAATATCGAAACTTTTTTTTTCGAGTGTATGCTTGCACTTTGTCAGGAAGCACGATGGTCCAGTCTTCAGCAAAGTCAAAATGAAAGACAATGCTCCCGCGTTGCATGTACTGTTTTTCATCGTAGATCGCTTTACCTTGCGTCTGCCGGATATGGTTGTAAAATACCCAACTTCCAACCGTCACTTGGATGACTTTTAGGAAAGTCTCAGGTTCCAATGTTTTTTTCACAAGGTCGCCGGACTCCCATGTTGCAAGCACAATCTCTTCATCCTCCGGGATATCAAGTTCCTGGAGTGTAAGAGACTGGCCTTTTGGGCAGTGATCACAGTCTCCTTGAAGGCACAGTCCTGTTGCAGGGTCGCACAGAAATGCCGAGTTCATTTCACCAGTGTTGAATGTTGAGCCTGTAACGTTTTCTAGAGCGGCAATACAAAGATAATAATTGGCGCAGCGCACACAAACGCACACTTCCTGGCGTGGAATACATTGGACCCATGTAGGGCGCAACGAATAAAAATTCGTTAGCCCAACGCCGGAATCCCGATGCTTGTCTTTGTATATACGGAAGGCCTCTCGGATTGAGCGTGGCATGAAGCGCTTTTGCTCGAACGTTTTCTCTCCGTTGAGCATGACAGAGATGACGTCCTTCTGGTTGGGACTTTGGCGCGAACACTGCACCTCGTCTTTCGTGAAGTACTCTAGGGCAGCAGACACGTTCTCAGGGCTCACCTTGCACCTCGTGTAAGGATCCGGCTCATACCACACGCCATGATTTTCCTTGAGTTTTCGGGATTTACTGATGAGGTACATTGAGGCCTGTGGAATCATCTTTTGAACCTCATTCTTCGTCAGAGTTGACAGCAGGAGCGTAAGCGGTAAGCAACGTTCCCGGAGAGAAGTGGCGGTTTCAAAGGCCTGCCGAAAGTTGTCCACCCACTCAGTGCATGTGGAGCATGTTGGTTCGGACGACCCCGATGGTGCGTCTTTGTCGTACGCAATACGTAGCCTTGAGCGTACATTCTTGACAGCAACCTGCTCCAGTTATGTCTGCTTTCTTTTGACATAGCCAGGCCTGTCCCGACTTTTTACGACGCTTGGTTGTCTTAGCGGCGACACATCTGTAGGTAGTAAGCTGCGATTTAGATCTTCAATTGCTTCTTCAGCTGGCACAAACATGTCAGAGCACAGCTCTGAGCTTCGCATCGAGATCTCCTTAGTGATGTGCATGAAGCAATGGTAGCACAGGTAGTCCGTCGCACTCACTTTGGTGGAACAGTCAGATGGAAGAATTTGCTTCAACGAGTTTAGGTCCAACTCGCCAACACTTCGAAAATTCTGCTGCTTTGGAATAGTCTTTTTGTGCTTGCAAAAGTAATCTGCACAAAACACTCGTTCGGAGCTCCAGAACGTCTTTATAACGGACACATAAATAATAGAAATTAAACCCAAACTGATGGCATATAATTACCAAGTGAAAGAACTACTGAAGAGGGTGCACAAGTGTAAAGTCCGAGGCTGAGGAGCTCACTCACTGCAAACGTAGATTTGAAAAGAGAGGTCACAACTGAGGCAGTCAGCAAAGCTCGATCCACGTCAAAAGAAGAAAGAGGGAAAGTCTCCAGACAGAAAATTCTTGTCAGCGGCCTTCAAAAAAGACTTTCCGGAATTTCACAGTCGTCAATATCGACGCGTTGATATGAAAGCACCCTAGCCTCTACCACGTGGCTCATGACACAGCGTGCGCCCCATGTCGGCGACCGGTTCGCGAGGGGTTGGCGGTGGGGTTACGTTGATGGTCACTCGGATTAGCCCTTGCTGTCCTGAGCTACCGCCTGCAGTTCCTTATCGCCGGCTGGTGTCAACGACGAAAACACACACACCCTGTCTACACCGAAAATACAAGCGTTCACTAATACTAGCTCAAATTACCACTTTACTACAAGCGTTCACCGCACACGCGTCGCCGCCGCCTGTAAGCTTTCGTAAAATTGTTTTCGTTTGCCGCGGTGAACCGTCTTACCTTGACTACGCGCCTGAAATCCTTCCTGGCGGGCATACACAATATCGGGAAGTGCAAAGAGAAATGCCCGTGGAGTAGAACTATGGGAAAATTCGGAGCCCGCAATTGGCCACTATTAAGCACATGATAACCCTTTACTCCGGTGCGAATACGCCAGGCAAATGTCGATATCGTCGGCGTTGTGACAGTACGCCGTCGCGTACTGCAGTCCCCCGGTGGGGGAGGGAGGGGGCGGAGGGGGTTTTACTACGTTAACACGGCGACAGCGTTTACACTCTATTGTATTTACGCAAGGCTCGAGTATTTGGAGATTCTGCTGTCGATAGGTGTGCCCCTTCGTGCCTGATATTATCGCCCGTGACACCAGCGAGTGAGATGGCGACAGGCATGACTGCTCAGTAAACAGGCGTCGGTGGCCATATTATGCTGGTTGAAGCGAATCCCCTTGTCCTTGACAGCGTGCGGGGAAATGCGGAAAAAGATTGTATCGGCCGTTTTGCCAGAACTAGCGACCAGTGTCGTCTGCGGTTTCCAGCAACTATTGCGCCATAATCGTGAACTTAGCGAGGAAATGATTTTTGCTAGCCACAGAACACTATCACGCAGAAAGGGAATGCTTGAATATGTTTTTTGTTCTGGACATAAATCAGGGATATATATGAAAGAGAGAGAGAGAGAGATGGAGATAGAGGGGAAGAGAGACGAGCATGTAGTGTCGCAGGAGAATAAAGTAAACAAGGTTCCTTGTGGCCGATGACTGCATGATCTTTTTTCGGATCACTAGTCCGTAATATGATACCTCTTTGTACACAGTAGTTTCTCCTCAATTTTAGTGTGTGAACGATTTCTATAGTTATCAATGGCCTCATCTGAATAAAGATATGTAAAAGATGTGTGTTGGTTACATGAAACTGGAACTCAGAGTCACTTCTTGTATAGAGCACTGCTAAGTGTAGGCTTTGAAAACGGACCCTACTTTGGGGAGTTGTTTCTTCTTTCTCAATCGAATAATGCAACATGTTTTAATAGAAACTAATGCCGAAATAAAGAATAACAGGGTACTCAAATTTAAAAAAAAATCGAAGGCGGTGTTTTTTTTATTTGCATCGAAATTTTTCTTTGTTGGATTTGTTTTCCATGTTTGCCTAAATATATCCTAACTATTGTATCACTTAGACACCTTCTTTATTTTTTAAATATTAGCCATATGTTAGTAGAATACTATCTGCATATTAAATAATAATGATTAAATTGTTTCATGAGATACAGACCTCCAAATTTTGCCATTTGTCGTTCGAGCAGGCATGTGAGGCAATTTTTAGAAAAATAAATAAACTTTTAAATAAATATTATTACTTTATATTACAAGCAAGCTGTACCCGTAGTTTGCGTCTAAAACGTATTAAAATTCTCCTAATGTTATCGTTTTTGTTATTCACTCTCAAACGTGCCCCTCCACCAGTGCGCGTTAATGCAACTGTCCACCTCTTACCGCCCTACGATTTTTCCTGTCACCAGATATTTTTACTGGTCAAAACTAAGTTTGGATTCGTTCATACCAGACACCAGACAATAGCATATAAAAACATCAGTTGATTTAAAAATGTCGACTAGCCACCCTTTGGTCGATCTTTTCTGAAATCACCATACTTTACAAAAGGGTCAGATATTATATATTTTTATTTGGGCACATGGCGAAGCGCACCTGCAGGACTTTATTGTTAATTACAACGCTGTCCACCAACACATCCGTTTCACTGATACTTAATCTTGAACCGAAAATAACTTCCTGGACGTGACCCTTACAATGAGGGATGGGAAATTTACAACAAAGCTTTATCGTAAGCCAAGATATCGGGAACATTACCTTCCTTACAATTACAATCACCCACGTCATTGCAAGAACAGCATACCCTATAGACAGGCCCACTGTTTCAAAGGCATCTTTTCAAAGAAAAATTATTTTGATGCGAGCGTTCAAGACCTTAAAAACGTGTTGACGCATCAAAAACATCCACCACGTCTAATTAATTATGCGATTCATAAAGTCAAAATGTTGAACGGCACCGACCTCCTGGAGGACCGTCCCCAGTGAAGCGAAACACAACGCACAAATCTATGGCTCACCTACAGAACTAACCGTTCTAACGTACATAATATTTTAAAACGGAACTACAATATGCTCGAGCAAAATGACCGCCTAAAATGCGCTCTTCCATCCCCTCTGGGGGTGATCTATAGACGATCACGCAACATTAGGGACACGATAGTAAATTCTCGGTTAAACTCATCACAGTGACAAAACAAATGCAGGCCCTGTAATACACCGCCGTTTTTAATCTGCAAAAAAAATTCAGCATACAAACACAGGCAGGTGCTCACATTCGCAGGACTCAATGAAAATGAAAAGGGAACTGACATGCAACTCTTCAAATGCAGTGTACTTGCTAGAGCGTAAAGTATGCAAACTGCAATACGTAGGACAGACTGATGCAGCGTTTGGACTGAACTTCAACAAGAGCAAAGCTCACTATAAATCTAACCCAAGCCTCCTTCTTTCATAACACCTCCGTCTCCCATTTCGATGAATTATTTCTCAGGTTACTGGACACTGGATTTAGATCAAACCGGGAGCGCGAACAGCGAGAGTCATTCTTCATATGCAGATTCAACGCAATAGAAAAAAGAATAAAGGAGAGTTCAAGAGCACTTGCATGAATAAGAGCATTAACCTATTCTACCTTTTCATAATGCTACTGTATTTTCGACTGGTATTGAACCACGTGAATATATTACAACTGCTTTATTGTGGATGTCATCTTCTGGGCCCTTGCACACGTGTTTCATTAACCACATCTCACGCGTGTTTCATTACTCACTTTCTCGTCAATTTTTTTGGCAATAAAACGAAGGGACAATTTTTCTATTTTTTTGCGATGTTTTGCTTTTACGGTTACATTGACATCCGCAGCGTTATTGGCGGTTTGGGGCGACCGTCATGGGGATCCATCGGTTCGCTAGGTGACTAAGTGAAATCAGCGACGAAGACGTCGCCCGTTTACTGCCTATTGTAACCACTGCGGTCGGCGTTCAATCGCACTTTGTATTTCGCCACCCCGCAAAAGAAGCGGGCTCAAGTCAAGATTTTTTTTTTTTTACTGTGTAGGAACGCGTATCTTTCTATTACAAATTTAACTTCTTATTTTTTGCATTTGTGTCGTCATGTTTTTCTCCCCCGATTCTCAACTTCTTTGCCACAGCGACATGTCGTGACTTGTACGAGTTTTTCACCTCGTTATATATCCGCCTTCCGCCCTTGGCTCCTATGCCACCATGCCCAATATATATACAGGGTGTTTCACGAAAAGTGGACAAATTCGATATTTCGAAAACTACGCGTAGCAACAAAAAAGGCTTCTGTCGTGTTGGTTCTGGGCCAGGGGCCTATTTTGGAAAATTATTAAAGTCCGGGATAATTAGGTTGTTAATTCTTTTTGCGTAATTAACTTTTTAATATTGTGTTTAAGCGCATGGTTTCAATTCGAAAATTGCTCAGCGTCATCGAAAAACACTAAATCAACAAATTGCAGAACGATAGATGGCACGCGAAGCATTTTACGGCTTTCTGAAAAACCGCACAAATTCGACGGGTCTTCAAGTTTCAATTTGCTATCGAGCGCATCGCAGCCCCGGCGGCACCGCGCCCCGTGGAGAAATAGTGCAACCAACCTCTGCTGCGTCGCACGATGACAGCGCAGCAGTGGTTGGTTGCACTATCTCTCCACGGGCGCGGTGCCGCCGAGGCCGAGATGCGCTCCGATAGCAAACCGAAACTTAAAAACCCGTCGAATTTGTGCGGTTTCGCAGAAAGCCGTAAAATGCTTCGCGTGCCTTCTATCGTTCTGCAATTTGTTGATTTAGTGTTTTTTGATGATGCTGAGCAATTTTCTAATTGAAACGATGCCCTTAAACACAATATTAAAAAAGTTAATTACGCGAAAATAATTTACAACTTAGTTATCTTGAACTTTTATGATTTTCCTAAATAGGCCCCTGGCGCGGACCAAAACTTTAGAAGCCTTTCTTTGTTGCGACACGTAGTTTTCGAAATATCGAATTTGTCCACCTTTCGTGAAACACCCTGTATATACATCGACGCTTCCGTAATATAAGACTCACAAGAAGGTGCTCCACAGACCAAGCAGCTGATGGATGCAGCACATGGGGTTTAAATTAGTGCTTAATAAGAACACTGAGAATTAATTTACAAACTCAGGGAAACATGCTCAAAAAAAGGAGAAGGGGGATACAAATTGTGGAAATAAAAGGATATATATAATGGGAATGAGACAATTCCAGCCGTAGTAATATTGTGAACGGAGAGGGGAGAAAGTGATTATTGAATTTATTGTATAAAATTTAGGAAAAGGGAAAGGAA
>JAZHYW010069322.1:0-25505 GCA_037355805.1 Ixodes ricinus
ATTCAATATGTCCGATTCCTGAAAAGTGTTAAGTGGTCACTTTTGGCGACACTATTCTAAAGAATGATTTGTCAAGCGTAACTGAAAAGGTACACGTCCAGCGCCCTCTGTAGTGCTATTTTTTCTAGAGCCTTTCTATCATATATTGCGCAATCGGGGACCCCTTCAGGACGTTCTCTGTAGCAGTCGAAGAAAATGTAAAATCCGGCACCGTGCACAGCTTTATTTTCGAGCACACCCTCGACGCTCCCGTGAAAACCTGGCGTCACGAGAAAGGTTTTTCTTTTTCCCCTTTGTCTATCAACGGTTCCTCTTTGGCAAACAGCCTAAACTGTAGAACTTCTTGCGATAACTACACGAGACGCGTACCGGCTGCTTTAACATTGTTCGGTCTATACAGTACCTGAGTGTTCGCGGATGACGGTGAGGCAAGGGGACCTTGACTCACGGCGAGTGAAGAAGAAATGCTTTGTTCAGTTTGTGACTCAGACATGTGTACTTAAGTGGCTGGTTGAATTTGTTGTGTTTTTGTACTCAGAACTTTCGATTTAGGCTGCGCTTTAACCCGCCACCCCCCCCCGTTATATAATGCCCCTTAAGGGTGTTGAAAGGCATTTAAATAAATATTAAATAAAATAGACAAAAATCCATGGTGCCTATGCACGGCAGCAGCACTGTTCCTGACGGAATTGTCAAGTGTGAGAGGCTTCACAAAAAAAAGACTAACTCAGTGAGATGTGCCAATCAAGAGAACTGTACGCTTAGCCTGAACTTGTTTGTGCTGTATTGCTGCAAATAAAAAAAGAAAAGCGGTGGCATGAGCTTACGTGCTAACGCCTCCATTCCGCAGTGGACTTGGGGTTCGATTATCGGCGGCGGAGAGACAGGTCTTTTTCAGGAGTTGGCAACGTCGATGATGGACACGCCACAGCAACTTTTAGAACATTCACTACAACATCCACAGCGGACTTTGTTTGATGTTGCAATTATGCACCTAAACCCGAGAACAATGAATATGTGTCTCATTGTAGTAGACGACTCTGGGCAGAAATGTCCAGTACGACTGTTAAGCCTTTGGAAGATTATAGGAAATAAAGAGCTTCCAATAGCACAAGGACATTTGCAAGCACTGGGCAGTGTAGAAGCTAGTGCTATGAAAGTGCCGAAAAAACAGCATAAAAAATATGTAGCGACGATGATGGTGTATGCGCGAATATTGACAAAAGCGATTCGTTCGTAAGATAGAGGAAGAGTTTTACTTTTGCCTGCGTTCACACAAATCGATTGCTGCTGCATCCTGGGTTGAACTTTTGCCAAACTGATCTGCTGACTTTGTGCGAAGATTTTGCTTCTCGCGCGTGTCACGTCGGGTTAACAGTTTATGAGGCTGAACGGCTCTGTATGAAACAAAATGTCCCTCGCAAAACGCAGATAAATCTTTCTCCGCGACATGGACTATGGTAACAAGGCTTGTGCAAGATTGAGGATCTGTTTTGGGAGCAAGCCATCTCAACTCGGGACTGTCGGGCATTTCGCGCATGCGCGCATTTCGGAAAAGGTAAATCAAACGAACGAAGAAAGGTGTCGTCAACCAGACTCTTGACAGAGCAAAATTGACTATTCTTGTTTAGCTGTCGGTTCTGCAACAGTTAATGATTTCTTCCAGCATAGAAATAAAAAGACGATATGCGCGATGTTCTGCAGATATAAAATGCACGCCGGAAGCGCGTTACGCCTGAAAATGCAACGGGACGTTATGTAATGATAATCACAAGCCTTGAGAGATACTAGTACGAAAATTTTATGCAATACACAGAACATCAATGTTTGATCAGGTAACAGTTAGCTCCGAAGCATCCGATAGCCTATCTGGTGGAACCTAATATTTGAGACAATAAATATTCAAAATGTACAGTGCGCAAACACGACTTTTTTCCTCCTCGCCGTAGTCCATATGTCACATTTTTTTGTTCTTCTTTTATTTTAATTTTTGCGTTTCAGATTCCGTACACGTAGAGACATACCATACCTCAGTGCACGTGCAATGTATGCAGCAGATCTCTTCAACATCTGTTTATTCATAAAGAATATGTAAACACAATGAGCTTTACAAAATCCGTCTTGCGTTAAAACCCCGGAGTACAGTCCCATATGGTATGGAACTAAATTCTCTATTGTCTCAAAGAACTGATGAATAAACATTGTAGGCACCTCGCACTACGTGGAATCTAGAGACGGAAGGAAAAAGGATTGACATGGGAGTGATTGAACCGGTCGTTCGAGCAATGATGATACATGTCTATACAGGCATCATGGGGTGTGGTTACGAGTACTGCGAAGAATGTAATAAGTAGAAAAATAACAATAGCTCTGGGATTCGCTGCTGATAAACATCGCCTTACGTCCGCACCTCCTGCTGCTCTTAAAAGAATTGCAATAATTTGTTTCTCGTTTTACTGCACGTTTTTAAAAGTTTCTTTTTTTTAATTTGAGTCCAGTGAGCTCTTTCTGCGAACTTTATTCCAGAAACTACTGTACGGTAAAATTGTTATGCAATAAAAAGTGAGTTCAAAATTGTAAACAAGCAAAACAATATATATCTATTAAAATGATGTGCTAATTGGTGCCTTTTTCTTTCTTCGTTTCATAGCGCCTGATTTTGGAAAGAAATACGTGGTAATGTACTCATGTCGTTGGTCTAGCATGCGGAATAATTGACGTGACGTGATCCATGCACCAATTCAGTTTTCACAGTAGATTTGGCGGAAGATACACGACGAACATAATATAATTTATTCATCAACAACGTATCGACGCTAAATCAACGCAACTTCATTTTAATATCAGATCACCGTATTACGCACGATCGACGCAATGTCAATGAATTCTCATTGTCATATGTCGAATAAGCACCACAGCGTGTGATCGTCGAGCATTTTTCCGCTAAATTTGGTGCTTAACCTGAATTTGTCCGTATACGTCCCGTGACGAAAGGCCACGTGACATCAATTTCCCTCCAAATATAGCGGGGAAACTGAAGTAATGTATAGTTCTCGCGGCGTAAATGTTTTCCGCAAAATTTTGGTGGAAATCGAATTGCTGCATAGGTTTTTCCGCCAAACTTAGCGGGATCAACTTTTTGTTTTCGCTCACGCCGTCGCGAAAACCGGGGGGGGGGGGGATGACCGTGACAGTCACCGATGCCAAACCTTGAAGGAAACAAGAACGACGACGTTTTCCTCATTCTTATCCAGCTCGCTTGCACTTTGCATTTAATTGCATTATAATCACAAGGGAATAGCAACGGAAATTGAATCCGACGTTTGGACCTTTGACATGTCTTCGTCAGTAAAATAAAAGCAATATAGCTAGTAAACACGAGCAGAAGAAAGGTGTGTTCTGTAAAAACAAATACCAGTTTAATACGACGTATGAAGATTTCAACGAACTTCAAGGGAGCTCACACAAGTGTTCGCTCAAAAGTTCAGCTCACGCGTGCATATCGGAGCTTGCTAAAAAAAGAAAAATGTAAAGAAAGCTTGGGGTGCAAAGAAAGGAAGAGCGGGGACACGGACCCCGCCGACAGAATCAGCGATTCTTGGAGACAATTAGCGCTCACAGTTGAGAGGCTTGTGACAATATATATATATTATTCATTTCTAGTGGAGAAAATTGGTACACGAATTGAACTACCTAACACAGCTTTTGTTTGTGCGTATACGGTTATTGCTGCAACAGCGCAGGCCTGAATACAAAGACTCAAAATACCAATAATAGTTCGTTTTTTAGGACAAAAAATGCCATAATATATAAATAACAATTTCACAATATATAACAATTTTAGTGCAATTTGTGACTAGGAGAGGTAACATAAAATAAGTCAAACTAACAGTGCACTGCGATACTTTGACTGCTTGTCAGAGTATTGCATTATGTCGTTGGTACTAGAGCAACTATAGTATGGGAGCGTAGCTGCCAGAATAACGCCACTTCGCAGAAAGAACTAGACATGTGATATAAGACGCAGAGATGGTAATCTATATTTTGGTTCCGGAATTCACCATGGCAAGGAAGTTGAGTCGCTCCATTAATTTGAACATGTCGATCTTTAAGTTTGAAGCAAGGCCGTATTGATGTGAAAAAAGTCATTAATTATCGAATTTTAACTTCACCTTCTGGGTCGCGTCTGGCGGCACCTTCGAATTTTGCCGCCTGCTGCCGTCATAAAACAAAAATCCCCAACAACCACGTAGATGTTCTCTTGTCTATTATGTACCTTTTGATTAGAGCGCAGCTCGTTAGGCGCCCGTTTCCGGGTTGAGCGGCATCGCCATCGCCATCGCCGTCAGCGTAACCGCGCGTTGCATTATGGGACGTTTGCGATAAGGACGTCACACGTGACGTCACGTGTGACGTCACGAAGTAAAATTCTTCAGCAAAATTTGTCAAAAAAAATGTTTTCCACTAAATTTTTAGTGGGAACATTTTTCGCTAAATTTAGCGGAAAAATTGTCTTGCTAAATTAAATTTAGCGGAAAATCTTCCCGCTAAATTTTGCAGAAAAATTTCCTCGCTAAATTTATCGGTAAAATTTTACCATCTGACGTGACTAAGTTTAGCTAGAAACGTTTTCTGCTAAATTTAGCGGGAAAATTTTCCCACTAAATTTAGCGGAAAAATATTCCCAGGTAGATTGACGTCACACGTGAAGTCAAGGGTGACGTCAAGAGAGAAAAATTCCCCGCTAAATTTAGTGTAAAATTTGTGTTACGTGACGTGAATGAGTGTGACGCCACGTGAAATTTAGCGCAAAAACTTTTTCGTGACCTCAACACCAATTCCAGTTTCCCCGCTAAATGTAGCGGGGACATTTTCGGTAAATTTACGTCTTAATTAAACTGGAAAATGTTGGAAAATTTTTCGTTAAATTTAGGAGGATATTAGAGAGTTTTGGTAGACCGCGTTTCCCCTCCGCTAAGCTCCTCTGCAACCAAGACGCCGCTACTGCGCCTGCGCGCCTATGGTCTTGACTGTGGAGTTCCGGGTATCGGAGCGGGCCGCGGAGAGCGCTGCGGGACCGCGAAGACGATCTACGAAAACTCCTATTTAGCGAAAATTTCACGCTAAACTGGATGGGAGCACAAGAGGAGGGGGAGGGTACGGAGGGGAAGGAGGGGCATACCCTCCCTCTGTACCATCCCCTTCTCCTGCACAGAAGCTGCGCTTTAATTCAGTATTACAGAGAATTGTAACTGTCTTTTATTGTTTTCTTATGAGCGTTTCTTTTTTTTCCTACGAGCCGCCGTGGGCATGCCTCAAAGTGCAATTTCCCCCGTTTTCGTCAAAAAAAAAAAGGCATTTTGCTGCTGTTGTTCGCGCAAATAAACGGACGACTTTTTTTTTTTCATTAACCATTTTGTAATTTTTTTGCTTTTTTTCTTGCACCGTCACAACAATTGTAAGGTGTCCGAGCTCCTTTTTGCCTCTCTCTTTTCATTTTGTTGGGCAGAGCGCGCGACGATTGCCATCGCCGGGGAGTCTTTTCTACGTATTCTGTGCTGTCTGCAGGCTTGGTCCCTTTCAATTGCTATTTATTTTCGCCTAGAATTGAGTTTCGTAAAATGTCTCGTATAGTTTGCGTAGTGTTTTCAGTTCATTTTTCTCGTTGCTTTGACTCATGGGCGACAACTGTCGATATGCGCAAGCGCCACGGCGGACACATGCAGTGAATGAGAAGTGCGTCCTGGAGGCGACTGTACTTGCTTTCCCGAGGAGCTCCCGGTGGCGGGTTCGGCCGCAGTTGTTGAAAATGCCTGCGAGGCAACGCAAACAGACGCATATGTTGGCTTATTTTGCATGCGTCTTTTCTGGGCGACATCAGAACACTTGATTGAATATGTGATGCTCGTAAGAAATGTTCAGAATGGAACTGTGACTTTGCGAAGTAGGCAATACTTGAATTACACGTGTTCGCTGGAAGTTTTATAACCATGAACATTTTTTTTACAGCCGAGCTGTTAAGGGCTAGTTTTTCCAGGGTCATGTCCGGTACCTTACAAATGTCGACACAACACACTGGTTGCCCCCGTCGCTCAAAGATCGCGGCAGCCTTTCCAGCCTCGTCAACCAGACAACTAGTTGCTGCCGTAACTCATAGATGGCGGCAAAATTTGTTTGGAGAAAGAAGAGTGAGAACGGAATGAGCGGCGACGTGCGCAGCAGCGCAGAATGGTTCCGCAATCACCGACAGGCCGCTATCGCCTCAAGTTCCACTGCGTCGAGCTCTTCAGATTCCCTTGCGAAAGAAGAGCAGCTCGCTCGCCTGGAAAGACACCGCTAAGAACAAAAGCTACAGCTCCGCTGCTCTTCCTTCTTCCCCAGACTGGAAAGGCTGAAAGTTTTTTTAACGTAAGCTATGATACAGGTCAATGCCGTGCAGAGACCGCAAAAGTATTCAAAATATATTGAATCAATAGAAAAATAAAACCCGAAAACGGGGAACCATAATAATGGACGAAGAGCGTGTTGGTACGGTTCATGATTGAAGAAATAAAAAAACATGAAGGACGAAGACGACACAAAAAACATCTTTTAACTATAAATCGTCTCATCCTACGATGGACTAAAGGCCAATGCGACGGGCCGCCAGGTCCAATCACGTTCCGCGCTAAACTATGACACGCTTAGCATTGATTTGGTTTGGAAGAATAATGCTCCGAATTCAAAAAGTGCTGCGTCATTTTTAAAGCTTCGATACTGCAGAGAGCCAGTACATCGTGGCTTTCTTTGAAATGCAGAATTGTTGAGTCACTCATTGCTCGATCCGAACCAATGTCCGCCCACTCCCATCAGTGATCCGAGACGCGGACACCGATTCGTGCATCGAAGCGAAATACCACGCAATGTCTAAGTGGCTCGTGATTGTATCTGGCGGTTCGTTGCTTCTGCCGTAGGGTGAGATGAAGTATAGCAACGGACACATAGGAATGAAAAAGCGAACACACGATTTAAGGAGGGAAAATCGAAGAAAGGGAAAGTGACTAAAAAGAGGGGAAGGATGGACAAGATGATAAGGCAAAATGCAAAGTCAGGTCGACAAAGTCATCTCCGACTCGAAAACTTCAACTTAGTCTTCGTCAGAAACGGTGAGGGATTAGAGACTTTGTCGTTTGCGCTATACATGCGGAATAACTATAATATCCCGGCTGTATCTGATGTTATGCCCCCAAGAATCTTCAAAAAGGGACCTGCAGTCTGTGCGGAATCTTCAAAAAGGGGCCTGCAGTCTGTGCGGGAACGGGCATGCATGACAATGGAGATGATAGGAATCATGTGAGGCCTTGGAACCTTAATTGTAACATTTCCGGAGTAGGTGATTTGTGCACCTGCCAGTTTCCAGTGGAAAAGGGGCAGAAGCCTTCTTCGACTGGAAACGAATTGACGATATGAAACAATAATTTACGGCGAATGTAGCGTTCGAGCCATGGGAATTAGGACTCGCGGACGCGGGATGCTCTCGGGCCGCGTCCTGATAAAACCCCTGCTTTAAAATAATCTTTTACCCCTTCAGCCTCGGAGATCAACAACCCGAGAGGAACAAGAGTTAACTCAGAAGTATCTTAATGTTATAGCTCGAATGTTTGTTGAGGTCAAGTTTGGCTTTGTTTCGTGGGTCCAACGCTTTTCGTGTGCAGTGAAAAGCTCCCAGTGAACAAAAAGGCACAAGTTCTGCAGCTAGCAGATGTTTGACAATATTTTACTTATACGAGAGGGACTGTCGTAATTAACAACAGTCATCTGGTTTGATGCATGCTCTTCGTCCAAGCCCTTCTTTACACCTCCTTCGTAAGAAGCTTCCAATTACAAAACACCAAATAGACTCCAGCCCCCTATCACAATTTCTCTGCATCCGACGCCTTTTCAGTGCGATGTCGATTTCCCTATTAAGGCCTCTCTATGTCACATAATTTCTGAACAGGGATATCCTCGTCCCATTCTTTACATGGCATTAGACGACGTTTCCCACATCTCCCATTCCGACGGCTTTTTATCTACACCTAAAGCAGAAAAAAAAAACATCAACCGTCTTCTCTTGGCATTCAACCCTTTTCTCTCTAAACTCACGCATCAGCTTCTCTCCCATCAGACATACCACCTTTTCTTCATAAGCTCACCCATCAGCTTCTCTCAGGACAAATCTAAAGATCACCAGAAGAAGAATGATCGCTATGCAAGAAAGTAACGAATTATCAGAGTTTGCTTGTTTTGTTTTCCAGCGTTGCAAATTTATATGTCCGGACGCGTTAGATTTGAGCACCTCCATTTGTTCAACTACTCAGCTGGTGCGTTTGTAATTACTTTTTTAAAGGTTACAGAAAATGTGTCCATCTTTGTAAGTTTCATTTAATATCGTCACATCTAGTAGACAGCTCAATTGAACGTACTTGTGCACTTCAACGAAAAATATTATTTCAATATTCTTTGAATACATTATGATGCACATGCAAGGTGTCGATCGTTGGGGAGCTACCGAAAATCCAGCACGTCTGCTTGTACCAGTGTCCTCACTGGCAGAACAAACTTCGCACACGTTTATATTAGATTAAAATAAATGTAACATAGTAGAATAAAAACACACACAAAAAGTTGTGTAAAACGAAAAAATCATGAGCCATTCCACTCTGTGAAGGTGGATGATCGCGAAGCTGTTTAGCATACGACACGAACCCCCCGCCCCCGAGGAGACACAGGAAACTAGACACGCGCGGCGGGACCGCCAACCGGCTGAAAGTAGACACGCGCGACGGTACCGCCACGCCGGGAGAGAGGAAGGAAAGAAACTAGGCACGCAAGTGATTAGAATGAGGACAAAGAAGGGCAGTTTTTGCATAGACAGGGCCGACGCGGGTCGCTACAGCGGAAATCTTTGAGAAACATTTATTATCTACCTGAGAGTCAACTGATCTTGAAAATGGTGCCTATTGATAATTAATCGATTAAAAATTATATCCAATTGATGAGACGTATAAGCTTTTGCATAGAGTGAAGCGATTTTGTACCAAGTTCGGGAGCTGAGTTCTTGTTGATGCACACGAAAAATCCACGCAATTCTTGCCATAAGCAACTTCGCTGTAAAAAGCAAAAAAAATTGCGGTGGGGCAAGTCGGTGCCGCACTTGTTGCCGAAGCTTGGAAAGAAGAGAGATCTGTCTCTGTGGGCTCCTCAGGCCAGACTGGCAAATACCGCGGAATAGCAGCCAGGGCCGGAAACGAATGTCCACTCGTGACACAACTGTAGAGTTTAGAAAGCTTACTTTTTTCGTCTAGAGTTCAGACTATAATAACAAATATGCCTCTTAAATAAAAATAATTCAGGCTTAGTTGCAGAACCTGACACTCACTTATTGAAGTGAGTGATCGTCGCCTCTTCTGTGCGTGTCTTAACAAGACAGCTGAAGCATTGCGATCTCTTTTTGGGATTAGTGCTAAGTTCTGACACCATCACTTGCTGTTCAAATTCTCGAACTCCAGGGATGTACTCATTACACTATTACAGATTAGGAGGCACGCAGAACAGATACTGTTTGGAGACAAAACGGTTTTGTAGAGCACAAGTTCCCATGAAAGAAATTATGGATGTCCAAAGGGTTGACTGGAAGTTGATCAAGAAAATAAAACTCCTTCTGAGGCGTCTACCCACGCAGGTGCCGGTAAAGTAGCCGTATCGCTAAAGAAGGCGGATTCTGAACAATCAAGGAACAACGTTAATTTAGTGTGCCGGTGATCGAAAGATGACAGAGAAAGTCTGTTTTGAGGGCGTGGAGAGGTGACAGCGGCAGAGTATACTGTAAAAAGGTAGCTCACGGCTGCGAGTCCTGTCTTCTAAGTTGCGCATGCGTGTGGTTTAATTATCGTGCCCTTTATGTACATCCTAGCACCAGCGTTTTCGGTAACGCGGTACAAGTAGAGTCGTTACCGATAACACGTAACCTCTGTCGGTAACGTAGTACACTGTAGAAAAATTCCGTAATTTTACAAACTTTTGCTTTAATTGTGATGGACTCTGTGTCCGTTCGTTACTTAACGAAAAATAATTCGTATTTTTTTGTTAGGATGAATAAAATAATTTACATTTGAATGCCAAAGAGTACTATAGTTGAGGATAAAATTGTTAAAAATTGTTTTATCGCTTTATTCTCCTAGAAGCAATTTCACATAGTAAAGAGGCCAAGGACTGCGTCAAGAATCCTGCAGTACCTATAGTAAAAGGTACAAAAAACAGGGGAAGGGGCAAACACAGAATAGAAATTAAGTAATGGTTCATAATTCACAGTAAAGCATTAATGCTCTGCTCTGCCTCACTGGTAGTGAAGGTGACAAGTTGCATATCTACAGTGTTTTTAGCTTGTGATTGGTATAGAGGGTTTGCTCGAGTGCACATAAAGGGATAGCCAGAACAGTGAAGACCACAACAAGAAGAAATGCTGTTGCTTTACGGTAGGAAACGGTTGAAAGGCAGCGGCACTGCTGTCGAAACGACTCCCATCAGTGATGTTTCGTGAACTTGCAGTTTCACAACGTTGTCTAGGAGGCATAATAAGGCGACCCACTGGAGGATCACACTTGATATCAACTCTGGCCCTCCAGTGAGGGGCCATAAATCTGGTCAAGGTCACTGCAATGAGAGATCCGGAGTAAGTTTGGCTACCGAAGAATAGCGAAAATTGTACTTTGCTGAACTGTTTCAACGGATCTTAGAAGATCAAACCCATAGGAGTCCCATATGAAGCTGCAATACTCTAGGCGTGGCAGGACCAGGGCTTTGAAAAGCACCTAAGTGTGTTATTGCTTTTTCCACTGGATACGCAATGTACAAAACCCATCGTTCCGCACGTATTGTACAAAACTGCCGACATTCTGTGTAATGAAGCGTACGTGGTTGTTTGTCGATGTTGTTCTGCGAACCCCTGTGGTGTCTGGGGTCACATGATAAGCGGCACCAGTATCAGGTCATCTGTAACAGCAGTGGAGTCAATTGCAGAGAGTCATTATCACGATTAGTAAACATGTTGAGAACAATTGGACTGAGCACTGTCCCGTTGAACTGTCGAGCACTTGGGCAACTGGAAATAGTTGCATGGCATATACTGCACTCTGAGCAACCCAATTTGAAAACTTTTAATATGCACACATTTAAGTAATGTTGGTGTTAATGAGCACCAGTGGCTTGCTGGGCAAGTCGTAGGACTCAGCATTCATGGGAGCCGGGCGGTACGCACAGCATACCAGCACCTTGCCATGCTTGTGGGAGGTTCCAGCTACAGGTTATGGCGTCACCAAAAGAGTAATAGAAAAGGTAGCACGACCAGCACACCTCTACAGTTCTTAGCACGATCCTTTCCGTAAACAGTGTACTCCACTGTATCAATCGACAAAGAGACCGCCATAAACAGAAACCTGCATCCACGTTTTACATACCGCTAGAACTGTCATGGGATGCGTCTCGGGGAGTGAGTGAAGGTGCAGCAGCTTATTCGTAACTAAGTGTCCATTTTGAGAACCACACTGCGAGTTGAAACAACGCATAAGGCTCGCATCTCGCAGCGTCGCCTATGTAATGACCATTGCGAGAGTCGGGACACTCTGAAGGTAAGAGCGTTGACATCAAAGAACTCATCATTGAAGTGGGGCTACCGATGTTTTAAGAGCCACTTATCGTAGTAATCGCACCACAGAGACGCCGCGTTGTCATAGATAGGTCATGTAGAATTGAAGCCAGGTTGGGGGATCCGTCGCCAGAAAAGTGGAGCAACCAAGCAAACGACGTCAGGCTCGCGGACGTGGTTCGTGGGTGCCGACGACCTCCGAGCCACGGTCCGAACAACCTTATTGAGGGCCTTGCTTCCAAGAAGACTGGATATTCATGCCGGTGGGCACACAATATCTAGACATCGTGCTTGTGGCTGATTCGGATCGCAGGAGACGGAAAACAAGACAACCAATGCACTGCACAACAAATAGGTCGAACACGGTAGACGGGACAATGATGTTCACCGCCATGTTAAAATGAAGCGTAGCCAACCTTCCGTTTAATACAGAGTGCACTGCGAACGTTTTATTTATAAATACTTATACAAGTGTTAAAATGTTTTTTTTTGTTTTTGAATGTTTGAATTGAAGTAGACTAAAGTACGCACATTCACGTTGCATCAAATAATTTTGGTCGGACCCTGAAAGGTGGACACGATCGAAACCAGCGAGCACCGCCGGATCGCCATCGCCATCGTACCAAAACGCAAAAACAAAGCAAGTTACAAACTTTCGGGTGCTTTTGTGCATTAAAAAAAAACGTTGCAGAACGTTAAAAAAAAAAACGTGTCTCACGTGCCGGGGCGCCCCTGGGGCCAGCTGGGAATTTGAGCCTATTTGGTGAGTGCTCGCACAATCGTTTTACTTTCTCAGTCCCTTCTTTTCTGAGCATTAATGACGTGTTCTTCAGTGTGCAGGCAGCGTGAAAGCGAAAGTGTGGCTAATTTCGCACGCAGGCTCCGCGCATTAGATGACCCTCGAGCTTTTCCCAAGGAAGTCTCGGAACCGACCTGTCCCTGAGCGAGCAGTCATTGCGGGAACGCACGCAGAGGCCAAGGTCCCACTGTAGGTAGCGCGGGCCGAGCGAGGCACTTTGCTAGTGTATCAGGGAGCTTTATTTCGAAGATCGGTGGACAAGATTTGAGTTCTGCAAATCGGGTGGCGGCTTGGTACCACCTAGCAAGGCGGTGTGTTTTGCGGAATCCATGACTGCTAAAGGTACCCGCTATCGGGCTGGCCCTCGTATTTGCACCCCGTTTCCTTCCACTGCGGGAGGTCGGATCCAAGTTCAATTTTCGTCCTTTGATACTACTCGGAACATAGCGTGACAAGCGCCTTTAGAAGTATTGTGTGTATTGATGATGTAGAATGCGATGGGTATCAGGAGTTTTTTTTCGACTGGGTCACAGACTTTTTATACAAAAGGCTGTATGTGTTGCGCTTATTTACTAACTTTTTGGCAGTACTTTATTGTGAAGGTGGAGAAAAAGCGCATTGAGTAGTGACAAAGAAAAGGAAAAAAGCTGTTTCAAACAACTTCTTTGAAGAGACCATAAACTGATTTTCGAACTGCTTCCTCCTCAGCTTTACTCCTCAGTTCATAAGCAAAGTAAGAAATCACGAGGTCGTATTTCACTGGAACCGAACGTTTTTTCAGTAGTCTGAAAGTCGGCAAAGACAAAGCCCTTTGTAAAATTCACGTTTCACATTTTCGCTACTGCCGACAACCATAATTGTGTGAACGCGGGAGACACATGCCAAGACTGAGTTTTGTGCTGCCATTTGTTTTCAAGTGCCTCTCATTTCAGGGCTACACTTCCATCTGCTTTCAAGTGCTGCACGGGACTCGTGCGCTGGCACTTTCACGCCAGTTATGAAACAAACCCAAACACATCAAGGGTTTTTTGGTGGTGTTAGCCCTCCTACAAAATGGTGCTGCGCAATTAATTTTCCTAAAGTTCAAAATGGAAAGCACTCTCCATTGATGGCTGATTCACACGACGGACTGATCCGCAGACGGATTGATCATATCTGCGGTTCGTCCGTCTCCCAAGCACATTCACAAGAAGGAGCAGACGAGCAAATGACAGCCAGGACGAGCCGAGCAGGATCGCGACCCTATAGTACCGCGAAACTCTCACATTGCACGATCGCACTGTGACACCGTTCTCCAAGATGGAAATCGACATTTCCTACTTCGAAAGATAACTCTGCGCCGCTGTTACGTGCAGAGCGAAACAGAACACCGTGATAGGCTTAGCGCGAAGCGCCACTAGCTTTACTATTAAAAGGCATGACAGAGACATAAGCATGGTCCAGCTCGAGGAGGCTTCGGCGTAGAGGCGACGAAGCCATGGGTTCGCAAAGGGACATTTGGAGAGTCCTTCCCGCACTCCGCGATCGCGCCTTCAGTACACTAAAGCCACAAGAATGATCTTACTGAATAAAATGTTGAATAAGATGCTCGACAAATTAAAATTGCGTTTTGAGGTACCCTGACTATATAACAATTTGAGAATTCTTAAAGCGAACACTGTGAATATTACACCTAGTATGATCGATGTTTTTGAAGGCGCTGAGTCATATGCAGCTTTGAGAAGCCATATGTCTAACATAACGCGCGCGTCGGAAACTGGAGACGGCCACAGCTGTAGTGACGTCGAAATGAATCCCACTGCAGGGACATGAGCGGTGTAATTGTTTTTCTCTCTCAAAATGAATGGAACTCCTCCTCTGTTCTCAACTAGCCAATTGAAGTAAGTCTTGTCACAAACAAACAAATTAAAAAGCCGTTTTTATTCCACCTACGCATTTTCTCACTTGTGATTGGTTTGAGCATCTAAGCAATTGTTTTTGTTGAAGTATAAATACTGGAACCCACTGTAGTCACATCACATTTGAAAATATTATTTCAGGTGAATCTCAAAATGTATTTACAGTCGCTCCTCGTTATTTTCTGTCTTTTAATTTGTAGTCATTCTCAAAGTACAACCGAGGCACCTCCATTACCAGAGGACGACCCGAAAAACTTTCCAGATCAAAATGCAACAAAGGTATGTATTTTACTATTAATTTCTGACGTGAAAAATTCAAGATCATGTTTAATCACCAATAGTAGCAAGATTTTGTGTTTATACCCTTCATATGCTTCTGACTACTAGAATCACTAGCGCTCGGAAAGCATTTACTACACCCGTGCACATAGTGTATTTCGCAAGATGGGACGCTTAAGGCTGAATCGTATTCAATATGTGAGAAAATATTTAAAGTACAACTTAATCTGAAAACGATAGCATTTATCAAACATATAGAAAATGGGACGAAAGCAACCAGCTCATGCAGCGTTTTTTATCCGAACTTTTAGGTTTTATTTCTCGCACTGCAAGGGCATCTCAGCTTCGTTGTCGTCACTCTTGTCCAGGCCTGAGCTGGCTGTGAGTGCCGCCACAAAGCTCACCCCTGTAGAACCGTAGGTCATAGGAGAGTCCCTGTAACGCGTTTTGATGTAGATGCGCGCGTTGACAGTGCTGGCAAGGAAGGGGGAGGGGAGTTGAAATTGGAACGAGCAGAGTCTGCTGTTTTAGTACGCCGGTTTGATCCGGTCGGTTGGTCACTAATTCATTACGGCCGTTGATATACTGTGTAAACTTTTTGGCTTGGCGTCCAAGTACTCGAAACGGTGATTTGTAGGCCGGTACCAGTGGTCGACGAATCTCGTTGCGTCGCAAGAAGACTTGCGAGCACGTCTCGAGGTCTTGGCCAACGAACGATGGCTACGTTGAGGTGGAAGAATGGGCCAAAGGAGACGAAAAGTTCGACGAAGGCGGTCGACGTAGCCATTAGGCTCTTTTGTTGACTCAAGCAAAGGCGCAAAAAATAATTGGCCACGTAGAAGCAGTGGTGCAGCATAGACTAACTCGTCTTCAGAAGAGCCAAGATCTGCCTTGAACGCCGAGTGAAGACCTTGAAGAACGCTGGAAAGGTAGTCGGTCCAATGTTCTCGCGGCTCGTAGGTTGCGAGACTGCCTTCAACTGGGGTGCAGCTGTCCCACCATGCCGTTGATCGACTGATTATGGGTGGTGATGTGGATGTGTCTGACGCCCAAGATAGTGATGAAGGTGGAAAACAGGATGGACTGAAATTGCCGCCCCCTGTTGGTGCTGAGCTCAGCAGGGTAGATTTTACTGGACACCCAGTTGTCGATGAAGGCTGCGGCGACTGTCTCTATAGCCATGTCAGGGGCGGGGAATGCGTCAGGCGATCTCGGGAACTTCTCACACACGTCAGCGACTAATCGGCTCCCGTGATGATGAAAGGGGTACCATTAGATCGATGTCGACGTGTGCGAACCTGGAGTTCGGTGGGCGAAAATGTGAGAGGGGGGTGATTGTGTGTCACGTCATCTTGATGCGATGGCACTGAATTCACGTCCGGTTTTGTTAATTATTTACATTGAAACCCGTATCGCCGTTTTCGCATTATTGCATGGTAATTTGTGTACAGAACTTTTCTCGTTACTATTAGACAAAAAAACATTTTTTTATTTATTCTACGTTAGATCAAAGTGTGGGGTCCGTCGTTCGCAAACTCACGAAGCTGTGACACGGTGAAGGAGGGTGAAGCCTTGCAGGTTTTATAAAGGTTCTCGAACCGAAAGGAGGTCGGCACAACTTACCTCATAAAAATCACGGTCTTCAACTTTTTTCTTTTTTTTGCTTGTGGGGGGGGGGGGGGTATTTTGAGATGTGGCAGCTCACTTCTGGTTCAGGTCAGGTTAGTCAAGCGGCTATGCCTGGCTACCAACACCGCTGGCTCTCTCGACGAATCCCAGGCCTCGTTCCACGTGCTCTGCACGAACTTTCTATTTATTTTATTTATTCACATCATTCCACCTAGTCTCGAAGCTTTTCTACAGAACAACCATGTTTAACTAGAACATTTTAATATGGGAGGCAGGACTTTAGAGTGCTTTATCAAAATTAAAATGTGTCTTAATCTTGTTTCTTGTTGTTTGTTTGTTGATGTTTGTTTTTATGTAGTTACTTCTTTTTTCATTAGAACTTTATAAAATTCTAATTTACATTTTTAACATTTGTGTGCGTTATTTGACATTCATATGCCTTATTTTATCTAGACACCTCGTTTTTTCATCGATCAGAGATAAACAATGGCAAAACACGTGTTTCCATCCATAACTCGGTCGTGTCAATGTTTAATTCATTTCCCGAAGCGCGAAATCTAGGATTCTTGCGGTGCGGTGGTTGCTTTCGTCGTGAGACATTTGGCGTGTCATTCACAAGTTCAGCTTCTTTCTGGAAACAAAACATTCAATACGACCTGATTATGCGTGGTTTATTAGAACCTTATATTCCGTAGTCGGAATCCAGCAGGGGCCTCAATTTACACGGCAGGACCAACCGGAAACAAATGACGAGGTCACTGTCGTCTTCTGCGATTGTTTAGCGTTGAGGAGCTGGACAATCGCATCCAGATTGCGATGTCCCTGTCTGCCCGTCCGGCTCGGTCCCGTCGCGTAGATTTTTGCCCCAGGTCTTAGAATAACAGAAACAAATATGGCGGACTCACGCAAATAATAACCCAAATAACTAGACAGTGCTTAATATCGCGTTTTGAGCGCACCACATACATGTGTGTTTTTGCAAGCTACCGTAACAACACTATGAAGTAGATAATGCGAAGAGCAATGCGCGACCTACAGGTTTGTATTTCCAGAATATCTGAAACAGAAGCACTGTTAAATCAGTTCAACCGAAGTCCTGATTTTCATTGCTGCTTGTTGGCGGGATTGCACATAGAAATCAAATAATATTAGCATGGAGGAGTCCTCGCCAAAAACCTGAAGGATCGAAGTTTTTTGCTTCTTTTTTTCTGAAGCGTTAGTTAGTATTACCTAAGTTTTGCCCTTAGTGTTATGATTAATCTTCAGTCGCATCAATATGAGTAGTATTTTGATACAGGATGTTGTTGTTTTATTTTAGTCGGTTGAATTAGGTGGAAGACAGTGGGTCAAGAGACGAACATACACAGTGACGACGGCAACGGGAGGACCAACATGTGAATATGCACAAATTCACGGAAAGGTGAAGGAAAATGAATACACCTTAGAACTGGGAGCTAAATTCAGATCCATGTAAGCAATATATCTTGATTTTCGTTTTATGCTATTTACCAATACGCCAAGATATACCACAAAATGTATTGCACTAGAAAGCGTTAAGTGAAAATAATAGTATAACAAATTAACAAGAAAAAACATTATATCGGTCTTGCATATATGAGCATCCTTAGGTGTAAATAGATAGAAAAAATCCATTCAATATTTTTGTAACTGAAAAAAAAATTGATAGTGAGGCAGTTATCGAATGCAACTGTCTAAAAGATTGTTTCATAACTGAGTAGATTATTTTCAAGTGTGCGCGCCATCTAGTAGCTGCTGCATCAATTATGCGAGCCCGCCATTCTTTGGGCAGGTACTCCGAGCTTTTATTGGGCACGAGGGTTGCGTCAATGTTCGGCGAGAACTCGGATCTGACCCCACGTCTCGTGTCCAAGAAATGGCGAACGCCACTGTTGCTTGGCAGACTTTTAGAGCGCAGCTCTTAGGCGCCCGTTTCCGGCTTGAGTGGCGTCGTCGTCGGCGTTGACGTCGGCGTGACCGCGCGGTTCATCATGGGACGTTTCCCATGATGACGTCACGCGTGACGTCACGCGTGATGTCACGAGGGTCTCCAGTGACGTCATAAATGACGTGACGTCACGAGGGTCACCAGTGACGTCACTCGTGACGTCACCGCGCGTTCCATTATGAGTAAATTTCCACGCTAAATATAGCGGAATAATTTCCCCGCTACATTTAGCGGGAAATTTTCCCTAAATAGGAGGCAAGCATGAGAGGAGGAGGGGGGTACGGATGAAGAGGAGGGGCATACCCTCCTCTCCGTACCTTCCCCTCTTCCTCCTCAAGAGCTGCGCTCTAATTTGGCGTTACAGGGAATTGTAATCGTCCTTCATTTCTTTAAAAGGGTATATTTTGAGCCGTAAAAATTAGTATACCCTGCAACCGAAAATGCTCTTAATCTTGTAAATATATTTACATTTTTAACATGATCGTCCGGAAAGTATTGGTACAGTAACGATGGTGTGACAGTTGCACAGTTTATGAAGCGAGCAAAAACGCGCAAGGCTTCTAGCGCGGAGGTTGGCTTTGTTGTATCTTCTTTTAACAGACAATGCTGGTACGCTCATCTCTATCAAAATTTAGATTAACTTGATCATTCTGACAAAAAATTGAGACACAAAACACGTTCTTAGCTACCATGCATATAAAGTGCGTGGTTGCGCTAGCCTTGCAAACATCAGCGACACCATCAACCAACAGATACAACAGGCGCAACCCACGGACGCCGTGTGTTTGGTAGATCAACCCGTTCTATCTCTGTCGGTCTTTTTGCAGCATGATCAAGCTAATTTATGATTTTTGTAATGCAGTCACTATTTTAATCCTTTCTACTGGATTGTTTTCAAAAGCTCGAGGCTCCCGTATATTATTTGAAATGTTTCTTTTCTAAAACAGGTGGATATCAAAAAATCAAACATTGTTGTTGGAAACCACTGGCCAACACCCAGCGCCGAACGTGCTCAATTTCACCAGACTAAGCGGTATAGTTGCTTCATTATAAATTTAACTGTAATTAATTATTGTGTAGTGAAGTTCATAAATTATTTAGGATGACAACTCACGAAAAATCTCTGCGAGAGTATTATGGTTATGCTGCTGCTATATAATCAGAGCACGTGACTGTAGCTATCATAAAGACCCTGCAAGAATCCGTAGTATAGTACCATCATCAAATTAGTGAGGCCAATATCAATACATTGGACAAGTTATTCTCAACCTACTAATTAAATCAAACTCACCTATGTATGAACAGGAATGGTTACATGACATAAGCATTTGAACATTGCAAGGAAAGCGAGACTACTGAGGTGGTTTCTTTTGAAATTGAACTCGCTTGTCGGATTGAATATTTTCGCGGAAGGAATAGTTGCTTGGCGAGCATGGACGGAAGATAGTGTTTAATCGGCGAACTTGTGCCATAAACAAAACAACAATGAGCGTCGAAACAGAAGCAGCGAACGTCGCGACGTCGGCGAGACAGCAGGCTGGAGCGAGACTGCAAAGAGAGAATGAGAATGAGCCGGCCACGTTAGGCTCGGCTGCTTTTTTACTGTACTCCGTATCTCGGATATCCGACCTAGAATATTCTAAGGTGTGCTAGGACGAGACTGACTCGGCAAGGTCATGTTGGCCTCCCTAACTTTTATGCTAAGGGTACGAGTATACCTAAATCTTCTAGAAGTACGGAGAAGCATTTCTTCTCGGTCTTCCACGCGGTAATATTTTTATTTGCCTCGAGATATTTTATTGTAGCCACATTTTTGTAATAAACGAAGTCACACTTGAAATTTTGTCAGAAAATGAATTTTTCTCCACAAACATTCGGAAGGGGAGCGGTGTGAAACACTAACATTCTTGCAGCTTCATTTTTGTACCCAGTTATTCCGTCGGTTGTTATAAATAGGCAAAAACGAAAACACACCCAGTATTATTTTTTACTTCGAACTAATCTGCTTTGGCATATTTAATCCCAGAAATAAAAATAATGTAAAACACCGCATTTTTGATGTTTTGGTGACATTACTGGAGTCTTGTGTATTAGGACGCATGACACATTTCGCTTACTAAATAATGTAAGCCTGTAGGCCTATAGATGTGCTATCGTCTGGTACCACCTTATTTTAAGTTAATTTTGCAGAAATAATTTATATATTTCTTTGTTTCGTTAACAAATAAATGTAGTCATAATTTGAACCCGCTTTATGAAAAATTAGATTTTTGTTTCTTCCTTATTTTTTTATTCTTCGCCATTATCTTATCTTCTTAAGAGTTTAATCAAATTTCTCCCTTATTGTTGTATTTTCTGTAGAAGTGCGCATACACGGATATACGCACCGGAATCGGAAAAAGGGTAGCTTCGCAAGTTGGCTTTACTTCAATGTTTCTAGCCTTAAAATGCAAAGAGCATGGGGTTGGAAGTGTTCGAGAGGTGATGGGGCGACGGAGAGGGGCGGTAGATAGGGGAGGGGAGTGGGCACGTCTCGGTGGGTGTGCCCCTATGAAAACAAAAAGTTTGCCCCTACCTCCCGCTGTTCCGACACCAGCGGCTACGCATGCTGTTTATTTATCTTTTTTTTTGGCTAAGGGATTGAGGGGAGGAGGGAGGGGTTTAGTCAGTTATGAAGTGATGAAGTTAAAAAAATATAGCTTCTAATAAAATGCGCTAAGTATCACTAAATGTTTTTCAATACGAAATTTGAACATTAATACAAATTATTTTGTACAAATGTATGAAGTGATACCAGTAGATAGGGCTTGTATATGTCTAATTGCCTTTAGTATTTAGTAAGCAAATTGTATAATGAATCCGTAAGAATAAAGGCTACAAATATGTCACAAAAATCTTCTAAGAAACAATGTTTGGCTTCTTTTAATATTTCGCACCAAATATGCAAAAGCAGTCTAGTGAAAAGGACCAAATAGGCTTTGCGTCAGAGGCTAACAAGAAATATTACTGAGTGCTCGTTTTCCCCATTTATAACGACCGACCGATCTGAATACAAAAATCAAGCAACTCGAAATGTTATAGTTTTCATGGCACCAATTCCAATTTTTTTAAGATTACATTTTTTATGCAGTTTTAACTAGTCGTTTTTCTTTATTACGGTAATGAGGCTATAATGTATAATTGTAATGCAAATAAAGATAGCCACATTGACACGCGTGTTTGATTTCAAGAGAACCCACCCTCTTGATATGAGCATAAATATTATGAATATCAAATACAGCTGTTCAGATTATTTTTCAGCTTTGATGATTTTATTCAAGTAATTATCTCATAAAAGTAAAGACCTGCCTTGACGTGGTAACAACTACAAACACGTGCGTCCCTCTACCGCAATAGTTACAACCGTCTGAACTGCGCAGGGGTCCAGTTTATGTTCAAATAGATTTTAGGTACCGAGTCTCTATTTGTTTTAGTACATCGGATGTTAAAATCTGGAAATATGTAACACGCAATCTGTCATTTTAAGTACTGATAGGACAAGCTATATTCGTCTCTGAATATGCATAATTAATTTCATGGTTCTCACGGGTAACTGCACAATTTTATACGAGACACCTTTTATGTTTATTATGTATAGTAAGGTTACTACTAAACTAGTGCTGATAAGTAACTAAAATACATATTCAAATGTTGCCTGTGTCCAAGCCCTGCTTTGAACACTTACATGTGTGTTATACACGAAATAATGCGGGCATAATAAAAGTAACTAATGTACTTTTCCAGATGACGGACCACTGGGTCATCCACTACTATACTCTAATTACAAAGACTGCCATATTGTAAGAATAATGAAAAAGAATTCGACAGGTAGGTTCGCGCTTTTCTTTAACCCAGAATGTGCTAGTGACCTAAAAGGAAATCAAGATGTTTTGTGTAAATTTATTTTGTTCACTCAACTCAGTTAATATAGGCTTGCATGAGTCGAATAAATTTTCATGTTTCTTAAGGATTTCCAAGTTTACGAAGACAACGAAAGCCGCGAGAAATGTAGATATACATGCCTTGTAGTAAATATTAGTTTGCTATGCCTAGACTTAAAATATTTTAACAGTAATTTATGGGTATGATAATATTACTTTAACGCCCCTAGAACCGTAAGTGTCATGGTTGGGAAGCTCGGGGAAGGGGGGGGGGGGGGAGAGTCACAGAAACAAGCTCCTGATGGCCATCACTGGTTAGGCATTGGTACGAGATACTTGTTTATCCTCTATGATTTTTATAATATTTTTGCCGCGGCACTTGATTTTTGAAACTTTTCACGATTAATTATATCTGTTTCATGCGACAAAAAAAGACATTATGTAGCGTATTCCACCAAGGCAACCTAAGGGAAATTTATATGCTTAATATATTTTGAAACATATGAGAACGAACGCTAAAGGAGTCGAAGAAATGTTAAAAATAACACGTTGTAATAATAAAGAAATTCAAGTCTAAATAAAGGAAGAGTCAGACGAATAGAACGTGTAGTGTAAAAATGTTAAAATTTAAAATTTGTATTTTGAAATGTGCGTGAATTGTAAACTCAAGCTCATCCAGTCTGCCAGAACTATATAAAAAACTAAAAAAACTAATGTCTGCGGGCTGCAATGCATCACCAATGGAGCATCGGGAAAAAGACATAAGCATGTCAGACTCGACTTAAATCAGCCACACATACCAAGGGGCCCAAGAACACCCAATTGCTTGGCACTTCCTTTTTTTTTGGGGGGGGGGGGGGAGAGGGGGCGCATTGTGTTTAGGAATTTCTGGGTTTATTTGTGTATCTGCTTTCTAAGCGGGCTGCTTTCTTTTGAAATGTTAACTTTTATACTGGTCTTTAGGCGCACGAAAATGTATCATCGCTTCAACTTTATGTTCCATAACAATTTTCTACTAATTCTGGGAACTCAAAAATACGTTTAGATGGATAGCGTGTTTTCAAGGTTTAATTTTATCATTAAAAGTGACGTCAGGAATTCTGTAATGAAAAATAGCTTATATTGCAACGAATATAATTAATTGGCAGTGACAGGTCGCATACGTCTGTTGTGTTGATTTGCATTTTAATTAAAAAGCGTTACAATATTTTATTTTTAATCATTTTGGGATAACGTTGAAACATTTCTGAGCAACATATTTGTAATTTTACGGGCGACTTCTTTCCTTGTTTTATGCGTAACCGTTCACCTAGTCTTCGTACTCAGCATCCATTTCAAGCGATCATTCCCAACCAGCTTAGCGTCAGAAATATTAAAATTAACAATATTAGCGAGTATCTTACAGGATATGTTTTTCAACCCTATCGTCTTATTCTAACAGAAACTTGTTCTGCGAGTTTTTTTTGTTTTTGTTCTTTAAGTCTGAGTACAGTCTGCATCTTTTGTGCACACTATACTATTTTCCCTTACTTGCTCAGTGCACGCGTCTGTATTCCAGCACGCGCTGCACTGCTGCTGAATTTTCAGGGGCATGGGACCAGTCAAGCTCCTTATAAACAGGTTTTTCCCTTTGTCTCCCCCCCCCAATTATGTTTTTTGAAAAAAAATTATTCATCATATTATCTAAAAAAATTATTGCATAATATAAAATAACCGGTAAAGCTTCTGACCAGCCAATATTTTTTTTTTCAGTATACCGTTGTGACCTGCTGCTAACGGACGGGGCTGCAAAAGAAGACCCACCCACTGATTGCGAAGCAAAGTTTGAAGAGTATTGCAAAGGCACTTCGTATGAAGTCTACAGTACTAGTTGTAATGAAACTGGTTCAAAAACTCAGTGAAGTCGCACTTGAGGACAGTAGAAATATTTCTGTAGTAGATTACTTCTTCAAATAAAATGGCGTAGTATAAATATTTTATTTGTCTCAGGGACGTTGGCATTGTTTATTAAGACAAAACGCTACACCTATACACGTACATAAATAACAAGGCTGTGCAGAAGATCAAACGTTTTACCGAGCAATCGGTGACTTTGTAGTTATTAAATTAACGGTTAATCGGTCAAATGCACCGAAACAAAATGGTTGAAATATTGTGAGATTTTAAGTATAGAAGTGTACATTTAGGACACATAAAGATTGAGATTCGTATATCCTCATCAACAGGCTTATAATTGTATAGCCTTAGTAGTAACGAAGTGTGTTAGCATAGGCGTGCAGAAGGGGAAAGGTGGTCACAGGGCCCAGGCAGCACGAACTGTCTGGCTAGTCTTTGGCCACTCATCCTCTCGCCGTTCATTTTGTGTGGCCAGTCTATGGCCAGAGATGTTCTAAAGATTCTCCAACATGGTCATTTGGCCAAGTAACAGTAGAACGGCCTAAACTCTGGCCAAAGAGAGGCCGAAAGGTGGCCGGACACTCAAAATGTGACCGGCCAAAGGACGGCCGGCTTGTGGCCGTTGATTGGCTCGTTTTCATTGACCATATTCTGGCCGCTCAGCCTTTGGCCGCAGTTAAGCCGTTGAACCTGGGCATATTGTGGCCATTTAGCTTTGGCCAAATGAAGGCCGTTCAGTTTTGGCCAGATGAAGGCCGTCCTTCCCTGGCCGAATTAAGGCCGTTCAACTTTCGCCAAATAAAGGCCGTTCAGCTTTGATCAGATGAAGGCCGTCCTACTCTGGCCGAATTAAGGCCGCGCACCTTTGGCCAGATTTGAGGCCGTTCATCAATGACCAGGTTATGGCTGTTCAACCATGGCCAAAGTAAGGCCATTCCGTTTCGGCCAGAACCAGGCTGTCGAACTTTTGCCGGTGAGGCTGACGTCATAAACAATACCATGCATAGGCTATTCTAAATTGAGACCAGGCTCAGGTCCTTTAACTTTGACTAGAGTCCAGACATCTAAAAACCTGAACTCTAGTCAAAGTTGAACAACCATCCTGGCTAAAGAGCAGCTATGCATTTTTAGCCAGAGTCACTTCTTTCAAAAGGGAGCTCACGAATAAAGCTAAAAAAACTGCTTTGATAATTGCACTTCTTTCCTTTTTATGTCTTGCTTGGGACGTAAGCGGCAGTTCATGTTTGTAAACAGTAAAATTGGTCTACTGAGACGGAAGCAGGACAACTATTAGAAGCATGCTTGCAGAGTACTTACAAATAAACAGCGATCTCATGTAATTCATGATAGATGCATAATCCGATTCGGGCAGCACAGAACGATTCCCAAACACAATGTCGAGGATGAAGGCGGTCACTCCCAATCAACGGAAGTCTCGCGGCCGCCGATGAGC